>CM038797.1:57071970-57152230 GCA_021764765.1 Vicia sativa | reverse complement strand
GATGGAAGGCTTGGAATTGGGTGAATCGACGAAACTAGGGTTGCGGGTTGGCAGTGCCGCGGTTCTTGAATTAGGTTAGGGTTCTTAGAGCAATTTTTAGTCCTCTCTTGATAGGTATGCATCAGTATATATCTTTGGATGGATTTGGGATTGAATTTGGAAAAAATCAATCAATATTTAATGGAAATCAAATTTGATATTTCCATGAAAATCAAATCTTCAAAGCTTGATCAATTTCATCCATCTTGCCTTTCTTGCTCCAATTTGAATTTGCCGGCATTTATGAGTTAATTGGACCTTAAGAAAGAATAAAATCAATCTTTGCCATTAATTTCAATTTTATAATTTATTTTAAGATTTAATTTGCATTTAAATGAATAAATTACAAATAAATAGAAAAATAAATCAAAAATTCGTGGCTTTGAGCTTGGACACTCTAATTGCTTGAGGAACAAGTTAGGATGAAGAAAAGGTAGGCCCATTTGCAAAAGATTTGATTTTTGAAGTATCTCTCTTTGTGCATTCTTCCAAAATTGCCCAACTTGTGAATGGTGTAACTTGCTCAATTTTCCATATTTTTTAGTGTTCTTGGACTTTTTGGAAAGCTCTAAGAGTTCTCTAAACAATGTCTTTGGTTTCATCTCAATTGGAGTTACCATGCTCAATATATCTTCAAAACAAAAAGTTGACTTTTTGTTGACTTTGAAAATGACCTGTAATGTTTTGAGCTATACCTCTCAAATGAAGCATTTTTTGGACATTCTTGTGAGACATGAAGTTGTATAGAATTGAATTTCCTTCAAAACAAGAGGTGGTGGAAAAATTTACGAGAAAGTATGAGAAAGTTATGATCGATCAAAGTTGATTGACTTTTCACCAAAACCTAATTTAGAAAGTTTGACTTTTGAGCAAATCTTGAGTTTTCTTGATGAATCATGATCAACCCTTGATCAAATGATGAATGTTACTTCAAAATGAGGATGTTGACCAAAATCAGAAGTTTTGATGTATGTTGACCCGAGTTGACTTTTGTCCATACACAGATTTTTGACCATCGCAATTGTGCGAGGAAACTTGACTTGTGAGGCTTGAAACTTGACATGGAGAATATTTGAAGCATATGAGGAGGCATGAAGGCCATTGGAGATGTTGAAAATCCATCTTGACTTGAGAGATACCAAACCTAGTTTGGGTTGATTGTCTAGGAGAGAGTTTGTCGATCGACTCTTGAGGAATCCTTGGGCATAGATGTATGAAATCTTTGAGAAGATGGAGGGCAAATTTTGGGGTATGACAATGCCCTGTTCAATCTTCTTGTCTTTGAGGTTAGATTGACATGCTTGTCTTTTCGTGACTGAAGGTGAAGATGATTGAACACTCAGCTCCCACAATTTGCACTCATTTGTTGGTGGATGATGCGGGGAATGGGCTTACAGATGCCATTTGGAGAAGTTGGAGACTTGGCGAGGAGCAGGAGTCGTCGCTAACTCGAGGATATTGATAGGAGAATGGCGGAGATGGGCTTAGATGCCATCTGGAAGGTCGATCTTTGGGGGTGAGTCGTATGTTAGACTACATAGAGTGCTCTGGGCGGAGAGGAGATGGGCTTAAGATGCCATCCGAAGGGGTAAATGCGTTAGGCCGTGTTCACTTTGAATGAAGTTATTAGTGCGTATTGATTTTTAACCATATATGCGGCATTGAAAGTGAAGAAATGTTGACAAATAGTCGGAGATGGGCTTAAGATGCCATCGAGCCAGTAGGTCGTCGCTAGACTACTGTAATTCGTCAAAATAAATCTCGTGATTACTCGAGGAGATTGTAGTTGGCAAGAATGTGGATAGCTTCCTGTTGTGCATCGGTGTTGATCCATTGCACGTTATCGGAGGATAACGGTGGTCTTTCGGATAGTTTTCCGTCGGTTGGGGCTTAATCTGGACCATGCGTCGGAGGACAACCAAGGGCGGTCTAGATAGGTTTCCCGTCGGTTCGGGGCTTAATCACGGACACATTTGCGTCGGAAATAATTGTTACATTTTGGAGAAAACAAGAGAAACTTTGATAGAATATTCGTTAGTTTTATGCAAAGTATGATGCATGATAGTGTATATGAATGACGTATGCATGAATTATGACTTTATGAGAAATGTATGAATGACAGATGTTGCGATATTTCAAAACATATCCATCTTGAGGAAGATGCGGATGTTGTTTGAGGATTTCGACTCTGCTGCAGGGGTGGTGGGTGGAGTCACGCTTTTGAAGGAGAAGATATCCTAGATTCCTCCGATGCACTATCGACCAAGTCTTAGGCCTGAACATTGTTGAGGAAGGTAGAGATTGAGAAGCTGGTTGTTGGAGATCTCATAGACCTCTTGGAGAATCAGGAGGCGATCATGGGGACCTTGCATGTAGATCTGCTTGAGGAAATTTAAGGCTCTTGGGGATTACGGTGTAGATCTCATTGGAGGCATTTGATGGTGGTTCTTGAGGAGGCCGGGCTAGAAGAGTGCGGAGTCCGTTGTAACCTCGGGTGAGGAATAAAGGTGTATGTTTCCTCCGATGCACTATCGAGCCAAGTCTCAGTGCGGATCTGCTGCGGGAGAAGGGAGGGCCGAGACACGTCCGTGGGGATAAATACCTTGTTGGGGATGAGCGTTCTTCTGGGAGGTGATGTAACATTACTCGGTTGAGTGGAATCCTTGTGGATTAACATATACTCATTGGGGAGGTTTGTGGTGAGTGACACCTTTGTGGGGATCATGCTCGTGGGGACTATTGGTGACTTTATCGTTATCTCAATTCTGGAACTGTAGTAAGTACTTTTGCATGCTCACTTTCAATATGTTTGATTAGATTCTTATTGTCAAATGCATATAATCATTCAAAACAAACGTTGGACTTATTGCAAAAACAACAACGAAATTTTAAAGAGAAAACTTGCGTTTATTTGAAAGGTGGCGTATGGCGGTAGTTTTGTACACAAGAAAGGTAAAAAGCTATCGGAAACAATCTCGTTAAGTTCAACTATGCTAGTACTCATATATTTCGACTATCTCATCTCCTTCTTTGTGTTAGAGAGTGAGTAGGCGATCTTCGCCATTTGAATCTTGAATGCGATAGTAGTCTGCAGGCGGGTGATCTGGAAGAGACATAGTCGAAATGCGCTTAAATCCCCACTTTTGCCTAGACCGCCCTTTCGGGTTTTCGGTCTAGGGATACCCTTTTTGCCCAGCCTTTTCGGGTTTTCGACTTCGGTGTGTACATGTTTTGTATATATCCTTTATTTTGCCCGAACCTTTTGGTTCGCATGAGGATATATTTTTGCCTAGGCCATCGACCTAGCGGGTCTCTTTATCGTAGTATTTTTGACTATATACTGCGTTCACGATGTGAAGTCTTCACCATCCATGGTGCTAATATCATAGCTCCGCCGGAAAATCTTGTCTTGACTAAGCAGGTCCCTCGTGGGTGGGAGTCCATTTTCCCCAGGGATCACCTTGTGGAAGAATGATGCGCTTGACTACTAGATCACCGACTTGGTAGACTCGGTGTTTGACCTTCTTGTTAAATGCTCGATCATTCGCACGGTAAATTTGTCCATGGCGGATGGGCCTTGAGTCGTTCTCATCAATCAGTTAATGCGGTCAAGGCGATCGGACCATCGTCTCGCACAACTCTGCCTCACGGAGGACTCGGTTGAGGGTACGAACCTCGATAGGTAAGGCGGCTTCCATACTGGTATACAAGAGAGGTTGCCCTGTTGATGTTCGTCTTTGTGGTGCGATAACCGGATGCATCTGGTATACACCCACTTGGTAAAATAATCTATTGCCACAAGGATGAAGCGATGTCCATTGGAAGGCGTGGGCAATCTCTCAATCATGTCAATGCCCACATTGCGAAGGCCAAATTAAAACATTCGAGAGTCTTGGAGAATGCGTGTACTTTGTCTGCATAAATCGGCATTTGTGACAAGATCGGCGTAGCGGTGACAATCGACTTCCATGGTGGACCAATAGTAACTTTGTTCTCAAAATCTTCTTAGCCATGGTGTGTCCTGGAGTGGATACCAAATCATGTGGTGTAGCTCTTCCATGATGCGCATTGCTGTTTTACGGTCTACAGTGGGGCGTAACGCAATTGATTCGCTTGTATAAGATGTCGATTCTTTGAGGAAAATTTGGATGTGAATCTTCTCATGAACTTCTTATCATTGTGTCCCCTGCCGAGATATTCACGAGTCTCAAGATACCTCTTCACATCGTAGTACCAAGGTTTCTCTTCTGCGTCGAGCTCATAACAATCTGTTGGTTGTCAAACTTCTCGATGATGCAGGGAGCCTCGTTGTCCCATCGACCTTGAACATAGATGACATAGTAGCCAATCGTCCATAGCTGATTCTCTTCTTGGAATATGATCAAAGTAATCTCTTAAGTGAGGATCAAACTCGGAACATGCTCTCGATCAGAATGAGATTCGGATGCTTAGTATCCACTTGCCCTTAATTTGTTGATCACCATTTGAGTCTCCATATACTTGTAAGAACTTGATTCTTAAGTCAATAGCGACTTTGATACCCATGATGATGCATTGATTCGGCCATATTGTTGGTGCAATGAAACATAATCTGAGGTGAAAGGCGTATGTCACTTTGTGGAAAGAGTGGTGTTCTGCTGCTAAATCTCTCACTTCTTAGCATACTCCTTGAACTTTTCGTCACGACCCATAGACATGCTTTGTAGTTGCATGCGAGTGGGTGTCAATTCGACATTATACTAATCGCATGCAGCAAGCATCAGCCAAATCACTCAATGCGGATACGGTCATTCTCTAGGCGATAGTACCATTCAATGGGTTCAGGACAAACTCTCTTGAAAATAGTGCATCCACACTTTACATCATCGGTGTGGGGATTAATCTTACGGACATAGGACTTGAATGCGACTTTGGGCAAGACATGCCATCATACTTGGCAAGCGGGAACTTTGAACTTGGGAGGAATCACAACACGAGGAACAAGACTCGGATCATCAAAGTTCGGCCGGACATTTCGGGTTTTCCAGCATTCGAGCGGTCTTCAAGTTGCTTGTACTTGTCATCTTCATAGTGTTGGCTATAATCGAGAATGATCCTCTCCTCCTTCCTTTGGCTCATGGCTCACCCTCATCACCCTTGGTACTCCCCGGTATGGACACTTCCTTGAGCTCAATCTGACCGACCTTGGGACCCCTTTGAAACGTCTACCCATGTTGAGGAGACCAACAACCTTCTTCTTCTTGTTGATGAGCTTCTTCAAATCTTCTTGGCCTTGGACCAGTGGTGGCTGTCTGTGGGCCGAGCATTCAGGCTTGGAGATCTTTGTGATCTGTTCAAGAGCCATTTACTAAAATAAATAGCGAGCAAATGAGAAAACCAATCTCGATGTACAGTGATGCAATGTTATGCTATGATATGCAATGTTTATCGAATGCAATGCAATGTTTTCAAGGACCTTAAGATTTAAATTTGTTAAACAAGCAATGAACAAACATTTATTAGTACTTCTTCTTATTCTTTCTTTTTAAGTACAAGAGATGATTCGAAACAATAAAAGAAAACATAAACATCCTAAAGCTCTATCTCCCATGGCGCTTCCTCTTGTGCCGATGTGAGGCGTTGATGTTTAAGCTCCTCGGAAGTAGCTTTGTCAACTCTAACACTTTCTTCAAACTTGCGTAACACGAGCTTGGTATCCTCTCTTGAAATTTGAATCGGGATCTCTTGAAGTCTTCAAAATCGTTAGGCATGTCGGGATGGAGAAACGGCCGTGAATCGTCACCTATAACAGGTTCCATAATTCTTGGTAAAATAGGCGTGAATGGCATCATGAGGGTTTTGAGCTCATTCCCATTGATGGGTTCCCGAGGAATGGAGTTCGGTGCCCCAAAGTCTTGGTATCGATCTTCTTTACCATGCCCAAGCATGTATGAACCTTAAATCGATGATGCGGAGATCGTGGTTGTAGTCGAACACAACATCTTGGAGAAGCATATCATGTGGACCATCTCGGGCAAAACCAAAGCGTAGAGCTAGAAGGGTTGTAAGTAATACCTCCCCTTATACCAAGTAGCGGTACATTAGGGTTCTCCTGGCCTTTCAATGAATGTGAAGTCCTTTTAAGAAAAAGACTCCAACGGATATCGAATGAGTGACATCAATCTTTGAGACCATCTCATCCTTTGTTCATTCTTCAGCTGATGGAGGAAGGTCTGAAATAAACCACCTTGAAAGTAACGGTATACAACACATGAGAGTTCCTTGTCGCTTAGTAGTGCAGTGTGGAAGAATGTAGGATATCTCCAAGTAAAGTAGCCTTTGGATTACGGGTAAGGAACAACAGATGGCATTGATATCTATGAATTGATCAGGAGTTAGGGAATAGAACCAACCATAGATTAACAAGGCCAATGTCTTCAAATGCATGAAAACTCATAACTTTGAGAGATTCTCGGGACTTTCTTAATTAAGAACTTGGAAAGTAAACCCTTAACTCACAGTTTCCCAATTGGCTTTGATATCGGCGCTTAGGTGTAAGGCGATGCAATGTCTTGAACTTGGAACCTTTCCAAACCGTTGAATGGCATTTGGTCGAAAACGGTATCCCAGTAGCAGAACTCTTCTAAGGTAGGAACCAATGATAATCGGGAATGTAAAGCAATGGTGTTTCGGATCAAAGCGGAATAGGACATGCATCATATCTTCTTCAAAACCGAATAACCAATCAGCAGATAACCATGTCTTTTGATGAGCGAGCATGGTCGGGAATTTACGAAACCATTTCTTTGAGTTGAGAAGGATACCCGTGAAGTTGATTCGGATAGTCTTTCTGAAGCCATAATCTACAAAATGAGCAAAGATAAATCCTAGGTCCTTGAAATAGTTAGAAATGATATGCAATGCGAATGATGTCATGATGTCATGTTTAGCACACCTGAACAATTCACCTGATGGGCCTAGGTTTAAGGCTTGCATGAGGTATAGGTGATTACCCTACAAAAGTTTGAGTTGGTTCATCGTCCTATAATAGTAACGGGTTCTAGGAATCTCACATCACGGATCTTTCGTGGCGCTTATTTCAATACGACGGCAGTGGTCGATCGAAAATGTCCCAAAGTCTAATCTCAATGAGGCGTAGCATCGAGTATCAACCAACCTCGGTCTACACACAAAGTCGGAATCTCACTACCTTCAATGGCCAAGATGGGTCAAGTAAGGTTCTAAAAGTTTAGTTAGCGCTTGATGACACCACTGCGAAGCCAAATACTATCTTCACTTGGGAATGAAGAGTATCGGGACAACCAAAGTGTCACACTAACGTAGCCATCATGTTGACCGTTTAGTTATACTAGCGGTCGCGATGATTTAATGCTACTTACCTAAAAAAACCGGATCGGGTGTAGGATCCCAACAATATATACCCAAGCAACCCTTAAAGATAAAGCATACAAGTCAACAGAAGCGATAAAAGTTATCTAGAAATCCTAAAGGCAATTCTCTCTTTTAGGGTTTTCCCAGCAGTCGCGATTACGTGATACGGTGAGCCCGACTTTGTAGGATTTTGTATCCAAATGTCGGATAGCAAGAGTGCCACCGACTTTTATTTTTATCAATTAAGGGAAGGTAAAAGTAGAGAAAAAGACCGTTAGATTACGAGTTCGGGAGAATGGTTATGAAAAGGAAGGTATTAGCACCCTTTTCATCCGTGATTATCTACGGGCTCTTAGTTCTCTAGATCACTTTTAAAAATTGCTTTACGTGTGTTTGACAAAATGTTTTGAAAAAGGCATTTCACTTTGACTTTGTAATGACTCATGTAGGAGTGTATACAAAGTGTTAGGAAATGTTTGTTTTGAAAAGAAGTTTGAACTTTGAAAAAAGTGTGTGAGTGTGAAAAGCATTTGATAGAGCAAGCAACTAAGAGACTTATTTACCCTTTCAATTGGTCGTTTTGTTGTACTTCTAAATTCCTTTAGAATAGCGTAGCCATACCATTAGTTAGTAGGTAGCTCCATTCGTTGCATGTAAGCGGGACATTCGAAGGGACATTGGATGGTCATAGAAGGCAACTTGTAGGAAGTATCCTAGCACATTCGAAGGACTATCATCATTTTCGTGGCGAAATCGGGGTCAAGATCATGTATTCGGAGGCGACATCGTGGGTCTTATGATCTTTGTATCGAAGGGACTATGATGATTTGTTTGAAAGCAGCGGTGCTAGAATACCTCTCGTTCGAGGACATGACCATTTTGAATTGAAGGCATCGAGAAGAATTACTAAAGATGCGTGTGTGAAAGAAGTGTGTCAAATTCAGATATTTTATCTTGATGATTAGTGTGAGCTATGTCCAATTATTATCTTGCCATACATGCCTAATTACTAGCAATTGATAAGGGTGCGGAAAGTAAAATGCGGAATGTAAAATGCGGAAAGGTAAATCCTACGCTATTACATGGCTTTGGGAGATACATAATTTAAACTTGCGGGAAAATAAAACCTAGATTAAACTATTACAACCATGAACAATTACATTATTGGAAAAAATAGAATGATAGAAAAGCGTCCGAATCGAGACAACTGTGAAAGAATAAGAGATCGGAAAATATGATGGAATCGAAATAAGAAAGTTAGAAAAATGCAAATTTTAATATGAGAAAATTACTACATCTTGGAAATAAGATAAATAAGTTAAAGTGATTTTTTGGGATTTTTTAGAAAAGATTTAATAATTAAAATGCAATTAAAAGTGAATTAAATGCAAAAATAAAAATAAAAATAAATATGCATGCAAAAGTATGTTTTTATTTATTAAATTAAATAAAGATTTTTATGAAAATAATGTAAAAAGAAAATTAATTTTTGATAATTTTTGAATCGGAAATAAAAATGTGAAAATAATTAAAATAACATGGAAAATATTAAAATAGGAAAAGTATGAAAAATATGCAAGTTTTGGAAAAAAGAATGGAAACCGGTGCTAGCAGGATTCGAACTGGGGACACAAGCCTCAAACCCTGAAAACCAACGCGTTGACCAAGCGAGCTAGGCGTGTCAAGTTTGGAAAGCAGAATGAGTGGAATACGCGTTGCTTCCCATTGCCTCATCCTTGCGCAGACGATCGTCTTCTCGATTCAAATATTTGAAAGTTAGCGTCGGCTTTGGCTCGACGCTACAGGCCCTGGCAAAATCAAAAAGCAAGCATACATAATATAAATGAATTCTAAAGACATGGTTTAATTCCAGGCACCATTCCGAACACGATGGGCAAGGTCTCGTGGTCCAATTTTATCTATTTCATGAAACCCTAAAATGAACTCGGGAACCTAACAATGGCAATCGAGTTCTAAGCCATGAAAACTCAATCGGGTTACCGATCGCTTGCAATCTTCCTACTAATCACAAAAACAACAACCAATGTGTTAAAATGCATGAAAAAGCAATCGATTTTGGAAAAAGTATGAGCAAACGGATCGTGTTCTCTCGATTCTTGATGTTTTGAGAGTTGTAAGAATGGATCGATTAGAGAGCCTCAAGGAACACAATGGAAGGCTTGGAATTGGCTGAATCGAAGCAAAACTAGGGTTGCCAGTTGCTTCAAGTGCACGGGTTTCTTGAATTAGGTTAGGGTTCTTAGAGAAATTTTTCCGTCCTCTCTTGATAGGTATGCATCAGTATATATCTTTGGATGGATTTGGGATTGAATTTGGAAAAAATCAATCAATATTTAATGGAAATCAAATTTGATATTTCCATGAAAATCAAATCTTCAAAGCTTGATCAATTTCAATCAATCTTGCCTTTCTTGCTCCAATTTCGAATTTGGCATTTATGAGTTAATTGGACCTTAAGAAAGAATAAAATCAATCTTTGCCATTAATTTCAATTTTATAATTTATTTTAAGATTTAATTTGCATTTAAATGAATAAATTACAAATAAAATAGAAAAATAAATCAAAAATTCGTGGCTGGGCTTGGACACTCTAATTGCTTGAGGAACAAGTTAGGATGAAGAAAAGGTAGGCCCATTTGCAAAATTTTGATTTTGAAGTATCTCTCTTTGTGCATTCTTCCAAAATTGCCCAACTTGTGAATGGTGTAACTTGCTCAATTTTCCATATTTTGAGTGTTCTTGGACTTTTGGAAAGCTCTAAGAGTCCTCTAAACAATGTCTTTGGTTTCATCTCAATTGGAGTTACCATGCTCAATATATCTTCAAAACAAAAGTTGACTTTTGTTGACTTTGAAAATGACGTAATGTTTTGAGCTATACCTCTCAAATGAAGCATTTTTGGACATTCTTGTGAGACATGAAGTTGTATAGAATTGAATTTCCTTCAAAACAAGAGGTGGTGGAAAATTTACGAAAGTATGAGAAAGTTATGATCGGTCAAAGTTGATTGACTTTCACCTAGAAACCCTAATTTAGAAAGTTTGACTTTTGAGCAAATCTTGAGTTTTCTTGATGAATCATGATCAACCCTTGATCAAATGATGAATGTTACTTCAAAATGAGGATGTTGACCAAAAATCGAAAGTTTTGTTGTATGTTGACCACAGTTGACTTTTGTCCATACAGATTTTCAACCATCGAGCAATTATGCGAGGAAACTTGACTTGTGAGGCTTGAAACTTGACATGGAGAATCTTTGAAGCATATGAGGAGGCATGAAGGCCATTGGAGATGTTGGAAATCCATCTTGACTTGAGAGATACCAAACCCTAGTTTGGGTTGATTGTCTAGGAGAGAGTTTGTTTGATCAACTCTTGAGGAATCCTTGGGCATAGATGTATGAAATCTTTTGAGAAGATGGAGGGCAAATTTTGGGGTATGACAGTCTGCAACATCCAAAGGGTCTTCATCTACTTTCATTTTTGGTTTGTCAGCGAATTTCAATCTGCCATCCTTAATTGCATTTGAATCGGATCCACGAAAGAAAACAACGTGAGGTTTGTGGCCTAGGAAACTAT
Source organism: Vicia sativa (assembly GCA_021764765.1). NCBI lineage: Eukaryota > Viridiplantae > Streptophyta > Magnoliopsida > Fabales > Fabaceae > Vicia > Vicia sativa. Next base: position 57,141,221 of record CM038797.1, on the reverse strand, counting down.
GTGTTGCACCCAAAATTTGCCCTCCTATCTCGATTTTATCCGGCTTAGGCTTCGCATTCGTCTACATACATGTCCATTAGATCATTGACATTAAACAGTCATTCATCCATTGCATATGCATCATTTCATCGTATTTAAATTGACCAAAAGTCAGTTTAAATTGATATCTGCATCGTTTTATAGTTACAAAATACCCGATATTTCACTTCATTCATTTTTATCTCCTTACATTTATTGTGACATTTTAAGTTGATTATATGTCGATGATATCAATATTTCGATTTTACAAGCAATTGCTAAAAGCGATTCGACCGTCTATGGAAAATTAGCGGAAAAATATTTCAAACTTTAGCCTCTTACTTGCTTTATGAATCTGTGTCACGATCATGAAAATGTGATCTCTCTAATTTTCGATACATTTGAAATTTTGTTTTAACCGTAAGTGTTTTAAAATCAGGTATTTTTTATTATCGCTTTATTTCAATTTTAAATATTTCGATAATTTTTCTTTAATGTTTGATACCTATAATTTATTTTAATATGTTTATTTTATTTTTGGATAAATTATTGTTCGAACTTTTATCATTTTAACAATTTTAAGTGTCTAATTTTTTATCTCAAAAAAATCAAACAAAAATATTTTTGGGCTTATTAATTTTTACCATATCCATTTTGTGGCCCATTCAATTATAAAGTAATTTTGGCATTTGAAAAAATATGAAAACCCTAATATTTGGGTATATATGTGTATGTTATGTCATTGATTAAGGGGGGCCAAATTCAAAAACCAAAATATAAACATTGAGTCAAAGAGGCGGATCTGAGTTTTGGCAAAGGGAAAAAAAGCGAAATACTCCTCTTCATCTTTCTTCCTGACTTATCACCATCATTTTCTTCACACAAACAAGCTCCCACATCTTCAATCCCTTTCACTAAATCCACCGTATCCACCGTCATCACCCTTACCCATCTTCTTCAACCTCATTGTTACTCAAACCAACTCACGTAACACTTGACAACCATCTCCACCTCTCCATTCACTCGTAGCTCTCACACTCTCAAGCCTCGCCATGCAGTAACCATCATCCTCACCGAACACCTTACATTGGTTGCCAAACAACCATCAATGTTACATTTCTCACTTCCGCCGTTAACCACGTAATAATCCTCTGTCAACCCCTCCGTTTACGCCCTCTTCCAAGCGACAACCTCATCCTCTTTATGCATTCGCTACCTCTCCGTAATCTCCCGTACGAAACTTCCCCTGTTCCTTCCATTCACTCACCCAGAAGCCTTGTTTCCTCAACCATCAACCACGGCCAGCATAACCCTCTCCGCTGTTCTCACTGCAGAACTCCCCACCATTTACTCCGACCAAACTTCCATTCGAATCTAAACACTCTCAACCACAACACCCATAAACCCTTTTGTCGTGGCAGTCACTGCAATTTCATAAACCTCCCAAATCCACAAATTCCCTCAATACAAATACATCCACGCCGTCCGTTGGCTTGTAGTCCTCTCAGTATCACCAACTTCCTGTACTCCCTTCACTCTGTTCACTGCGACCTCACTCAGAACCATCTCCCAGTTCCAGTTTCGTCACCACCCTTCCGTTTCATAAACCTCCCAAATCCACAGATTCCCTCAATACAAATACATCCACGCCGTCCGTTGGCTTAGTATCACCAACTTCCTGTACTCCCTTCACTCTGTTCACTGCGACCTCACTCAGAACCATCTCCCAGTTCCAGTTTCGTCACCATCCTTCCGTTTCATCCTCGTGCCTCCAGCAACTCTACCGCGCTCCATGTGCTAGCCGGAACAACACATCCTTCGCGATTTACTCCTTGTTTCGCATTTCGACTTCGTGATTACGCATACATTCGATCTCCTTTGATCTCATTTCATTGCAATAATACCGACTTATTCGGTAATTCTCATCACTATCTACGTAATTGCAATGCCATTTTATGCCACGATGTAGAAATTCTGTGAAAATCTTGTAGGAATATGTGTGTTTTGTGACTTTGAGCTAATGTTACGGAGAGTTGTTTCAATCTAAGGAATCTGTGGATATGTTGTATGTGTGCATTCAATTTGATGTCGATGCCATTTGAGTTAGTTGTAACAAATTGGTTTCGGTTATGATATTTTGTTTATACCAAATTGGATCGATTATCAATGTTTAATGTTGTTTTGTTTGAGATAATTTTGAGCGACATTACGATATCACTATTTGAGTACCAATAGGTTGTTATTTTGGTTTCGGATGCTAATGAATTGATTCAAACTTTCTTGAACTTGTTTTAGTGTGAAGTCGTTAGGTTTGTGTCTATTTGTGTAAAATTGAATATTGAAGGCGATGTTAGTGTGTTGAATGGATACACTATGAGTGGTTTAAATGAGAAATTTCAATTATGCTACGGATGCTTCCGTTTGCGTTAAATATTAAATCGAGATGCTTGCATTGGGCATGTTTAGATGTAGGAAAATGCTGCCATTTAATGTCATTGATTTTTGATAGTTTAAATTCATTACGCTATGTTTTGAGTTTGTTTAGAACAATAACGATACATGCTATGCTAATTTTTGTTTGTATCATCATTGAGTTGTGGTATTTTGTTTTGAATCGATTCTTGAAGATTAATTGGCTATTTCCTTTTTGGTGCTAAACAAGTTTGAGTCGAATTTTGGGATATAATGATACATGTATAGTGCTGTCCGGATTCATTGTGTTTGTTTGATTCATTTTGAAATAATGCCGATGATGCTTTTGTTTCGTTTGTGCTTTAAATCGGTTATAGCATAGTATCGTGGTTGCCATCGATTTTTGAACTTATTTGAAAAGAATTCAATGTGCGTTTTAAGTTTGTACATGGCTGCCCGGTTTGGTAAGTGGTTGAAAATATACAAGTTGGTTGATAATCCGTGGTTGATTGAGTTTATCTTGACACTTGTTTGTGTTTGCCTTTGAGTTTATCGATTTTGATCGATATCTGAGCATATTTGTGATAACATGGCTGCTGCCGGGTTTGTATTAGCGAATGAAACTTGCTTTGAAATCGAATCGTTATGTTTCAAATGTGAATTAAATAATAGCATGAGTTTGTGGTTGTTGTTTTCATTTGCGAATTAAAACTATGTTTTCTGTTTGTCATGCTACTTGATGTTAATGGAATCACTTGGTTATCATAAGCCCTGTTATGTTAATTTTCAATTCATTTGTGATTAATAATACATATTCTAATTATCGCATTTCCATTTCATCCCACTCATGCTACTAACATGTTTGCTATTTGTGAAGGCATTCAAGGATTATCCGAGAATATATTTCCTATTAGTGCATCTATATATCTTTTTTTTAAATTGTTATTATAGTTCTATTACTATTTTGACATAATATTTAATAATATATTTAATATTGTAAATACAATTACACTACTTTTACTCATATATTTTATTTGGTTCATTTTGTAAATAAAGTTATATTATAGTAATTCCTTTCATATTGCAATTTTTGAATTCAATTTTTGATTCTTGAATGCATGAGAACATAAGGATATCAGTTGCCTTCTTAAAATAAATTTCTATATAAATTTATTACAATCAAACTAGTAAAAATACAGTAATTGATACTTGAGCATTTCAATTTTTCCCGCATATGTTTTGTTTGTATATCATGTAATGTAGGGACCTTTATCTCATGTTCACCTGACGAGGCAAGCTGTATCCAATCTTGAAGACTACTTGAAGCGAATTACAAGCTATTCAATTATTCAAACTAATTCGATTTGGTTGTAATAGCTTAGGATTTATTTCCTTGTGTGTTCTAATCACCGTTAAATTCTGCGTTTATCATATTAGAACACATAGCCTCCTCTTGGGCTCTTCATCAAGCAGGTAAACATACCAATGCACACTGCACACATTCATAGTTTGGTCACGGGCTTTTCTACGACAACTATTCGATCGATTGTTCAATCGGTCGTTTAGAATACTAGTGTCACGCTAGTCCCACTTTTAGGAGCATACATAAAGCCACCTTGTATGGGCTCGCTTGTTTTCCTAAAACACTTTCAAGTCAAAACAATTAATTGAACTTGTTCTTTTGAAAATCAATTTTCTACAAAACAAAAAAAAACAAAAACATAGTGATCGGTATTTAATTAAATTGTTAGAGGTTAGCCCGGCATTTAATTAAAATGTAAAATATTTGGGCCATTAGAGGTAACCAATGACTTAAATGCTTTATTCCATAACACTTAATAAAAGTGAACTTTGTTTCACCTCACTTCTTTTCATAACAAAGATTTTGGATGAGAGATGATCGGTTGATCTCAATCACCAATCTCGAGTGTCAATTGTTAGAGGATATCCCAGCGTTTTGATACTTGTCATCCACAACCAAACCCTAAAACACTTTCAAATTAAATTAATTAATTGAATTTGTTTTCAAAATCAATTTTCTACAAAAACAAAAAACATAAGTGTTATGGTATTTAAGTAAATTGTTAGAGGTTCGCCCGACGATTTAATTAAAATGTAAAGTATTTGGGCCATTAGAGGGTAACCCAATTACTTAAATACTTTATTCCATAACACTTAATAAAAGTGAACTTTGTTTCACCTCACTCTTTTCATAATAAAGATTTTGGATGAGAGATGATCGGTTGACTTCAATCACCAATCTCGAGTATTGAATCGTTAGAGGATATCCCAACGTTTTGGTACTTGTCATCTACCATTAAAATCAATTCAACCCATTCAAATTCCTTTTCCGCTCATACGCGGTAATCAAAAAAAACATTTCAATTAAAATCAACACAACCAATCCAAGACATTTTCAACAAGAACTACGGAGGTTTGACTTTCCCATTGCGAGGGAATACGTGAGCAGCGGTTTGAAAGTGTCAAACTCAAAATAATAACAAACAAATCTCGTTTTCTTCTTTCTTAAATTTATAACTTAGAAATTAGCGATTACACACACACAAACACATTTTGAACTAAATGGGTCCCATCGAGTACGATGGACGTAAGAGGTGCTAATACCTTTCTCTTGCGTAACCGACTCCGAATCTATGCTTTTGGTCTTGTAGACCGCCTTATCCAATTTTTGTGGGTTTTATCTATATTTCCCCGTTCTTTCTAGAACGAATAAAATTAGGTGGCGATTTCATTGTTTTTGAAAATTCATTCTAAATGATTTATTTTTGAAAATCGAGTTGCTTCACTATGATACTTGCAAAATCCTCTTTTCTTTCTTTGATCTAAAGGAGGTATTTTGACATTCGATGGCACAATTAGTTGGCCATCTTTGACAAGTAAATCAAAAATCTCGTCACACTTTGTTACATCGAAGGTATACACCTTCTTTGGGAATTTGTCACTTTTTTCATTTTCAACAATTTCTTTCCCTTTTGTGGGAACTAGTAGTTTACAAGAGTAAGGTGGAGCCTGCTTTAATTCAGCGAGGTCAATTTCGACCTCTTCGAATTCAGGATAATCCTCAACTTCCTTAGTTTCGACATAGGAAATTCTTTCTTTCTTGTTACTTTTAAAAGCCCTGGCCTTTTCGGCCTTTAGTCTTTCGACTTGTCGAACCCTATCTGCTAATTGAGCCATGTCCCTCAAGTATTGTGTGTCTAATTTCTTTCGAATAGAGTAATCCGGGCCACCGTGACCATTTCGACTAACTCATGTTCGGGAACTCTTGTGAAGCATCTAGATTTCAAGAGTCTGAACCTATTCAGATAATCATCTATGGGTTCAGTAAATTTCCTCTTAACACTAGCTAGCTCCTTCAGACTTATTTTAGATTGTCCCATGTAGAACTGTTCATGGAATAATCTCTCTAAGAGGGTCCAAGTATCTATGGATCCAGGAGGCAATGTGGTGAACCATGTAAAAGCATTCTTAGTCAGGGAACTTGGGAAATATTTAATCCTAAGGTTCTCATTATTTGCTATGTCTCCTGCTTCGGTCAGATACCTGGCTATGTGTTCGACTGTTTTTTCATTGGTATCTCCAGTAAACTTCGTAAACTTAGGGACCTTGTATCCCCTTGGTAAATCAGTGTGCATTACATAATCTGCTATAGGAGAGTCATAATTTGGCCTTCTAATTCCTGTATTGAGACCGTTTTGGGCCATAATCCTTTCTATCATGGTGGTTAAATTATTCTCTGCCAAGATGTTATCGTTTCGAATTCTATGAACGACTGTATCAGCATCCTGATTTCGACCCACCATGACAACCCCTCTAGGTTGTTCTTCTCGAAACTCTGGGACTTCTAGCCTTTTGACCCTTGCCCCTAGTTCTATCATTCCCCTTTGTGGTTCTTCTCGAACCACTGGGACCTCTAACCTTTCGATCCTTGCCCCTGGTTCTATCATTTCCCTTTGTGGTTCCTCTCGAATCACTGGGGCATCTAACCTTTGTGCCCTTGCCCCCAAATTAACCCTTTCTCGGTCGTCATAGGGTGGGTCATCGCAATTTGTTCTATAATGGGTATATTTGCTCGAACCAATGCACGATTACATCTCGCCTTTACGGGGAAGAAATCTATATTCGACTCATATTATCTGCGTTTTCTCTGTTAAATCACGGTTACATTTTGTACTATTGGGCGAAGATCTCTTCATAGTTTGTGCTAACACTTCTATCATATTATGGTTACTATCATCCATTAATTGCCTAAAAGCCATCTGATTTTCTGTGGTTAGGATAGGCAATGCACTATAACCTACTGACCCTTGGTTATTTGCCATAAATTGATTAGCCCCAGATCCAGACCCAAACTGTGGTGAGGAATTCGACGTCGAAGTATGCAAACCTGCCATGAAAGATGTTGGCATCCCATAAGAAGGATTTCTGGGTCTATTGCCATCGAAACTGGGTGGTCGAATTGGTGGTGGGGTGGCGAAATGGGTTTGTATCCCTGATGGTGGGACAAATCCCCCAGGATAACCAGTGGTTCCTGTATTTCCTAGGATCGAACTGTTAGTTGACATGCCACTTGTTCCATTCGTGGCCACACTAATGGTAGAAGATGCAATAGACTGTGCGTTCGAGGGGATCGCGTTAGACGTTCCCGTCAAAGCAGACGCATTAGTGCCTGTTCCATGTGGGGCATTTTGTTCCCCTTGCTGATTTTTTGGATTAGACATCCTATTATTACGTTTTCTTCTGGGTAAGGGTTGGTTACTATTGGTTATTCTACCACTTCTAAGGTTCATATAACAACAAACTTGTTACTCAGAAAAGAAACTTTACAATGACTTTATCTTAACAATCTTTGCTTTTAATTTGTTAACGACCAATGACGGTCCCAAGTGTGCCAATTGTTTACATGATTTACGGTAAACAACCGCTAGTCTTCAAACTATCAAATAAACTTAATGACTATTATTTAATCTCTCGGTAACATGCGGGATCGACTAGATTGATCCTATGGGGTATTATCGTTTGGGTAAATCGAATTGTAAGAATGGTTTTCATATTTAGGTGTTTTGATTAAAGTGTTTTAAAACATTCAATCTACTCCGATTACTATACTAAATAAATCTAATGACATAATCAAGTAAATGAATGTAAAAGCTGGTGAATGGTTAAAGATCCGAATGCAAAAGAAAGTTTAAATGCGAGAAAAGAGTAAAAGCTTTAATGTAAAGACTTTAATGCAAAAGCATGAATATAAGAGCATGAATGTAAAATGATTCGAATAGAAGAACAACGTTTAAATGCAAGAAATAAGTAAATGACTTTGAATGTAAAAGTATTTAAATGACATTGACATGAAGATGGAAGATGAGCTGGAAAAGATAAAGAGTTTCTTGAATTATAAATGTTTGGTGTTATCATACGTACATTGTTCGAGCATTCGTTTCCTATCCATGTGGTATTTTGAATGTTTCTTGAATTTTGTACAATAGATATGACACGAAATCCTAACATTAAGACTTCTATTTATACTACTTGACCATAACGGTCTTGCTTATGAGATTACGCCACGTTCGAACATGCGGTATTTCTCTCTAGCCTCCAGCTCCGGCGCATATATATTTGATTTCCAATATCCGCTCATGTTTGAATTTCAAACGCTTTGGTAGCCTTCGCGAACTCATTTCACAACCTTCAGACATAGTCTTGTTACCGCTTGAAGCTTCTTTTAAGTGATTTCTTCACATTGTCATTGAAGCTCTAAGCTTTGACATTCTATTCGAAGAACCATTTCTACCATTCGAACCGTAACATTTGCTTTATTCCAACGAAACATCCATATTGTTTCATTTCGACTGTATCATCAAAATCTTGATAGCGGTTGGCAACCCGTTGATTAATAAGCGCCAAACCGAAGCGACACTTTTGGCGGGATCAATTTTATCAAATCTCGACCGAGGTTTGTTTAACTCCTCTATGCTCCATTCTCACCTCCTGTACCTCTCCTTCACTATATATTCCTCTACATTTTCACTATCACCAATCTCTAATTGGCAAATATCCTGCCACCATAATGAGCTATTCGCATCAAACACTCTTGTTAAACCTTCAGAACCTCTGTATCTATCTAATAGTGCCTTATATCATAACCCTTTCCTTTCCTTACTCATTTTCCACACCCATTTTCCTAATAACGCGTGATTAAAATCTCTCAAATTTTTTATTCCCACCCCTCTCTTTTATAGGTCAACATATTTTATCCCACTTGACCTAGTTAATTTTTCTCGCCTCCTCGCTACCCCCCATAAAAACTTCTTAAGCACAGATTCAAGTTTAAGGATTATACCAGTGGGAGCTTTGAAATAGGAAAATAAATAGAGTGGAATTGCTGACAAGACAAATTTGATCAAAACTATTTTACCTCCGAAAGATAGATGCTTACTCCTCCACGTCGATAATCTTGCTTGCACTGTATCCACCACTGTATGCCAAGTTTTTTTTGTTTCTTGGATTTGCTCCTATTGGAATGTCGATGTTATACCCCAAAATTTGCCCTCCTATTTCTCAAGACAACTCACATATCCATACTCAAGGATTTCACAAGGGTTGACCAGACAAACCCTCTCCTAAGCAATCAACCCAAACTAGGGTTTTGTCATTCTCAAGTCAAGATGGACTTCCAATGCTTCAAGTGATCATCATACCTCATCCTATATTCCAAAAAATCACCATGTCAAGTTTCAAGCCTCACAAGTCAAAGTTGCTCATCCAATGGCTCAAATAGCTGAAAGTCAACTACATTGGGCAAAAAGTCAATTGTGGTCAACATACAATCAAACTTCATAATTTTTGGTCAACATCAATATTTTGAGGTGATATTCATCATTTGATCAAGGGTTGATCATGATTCCTCAAGAAAAGTCAAGATCGATCAAAGTCAAAGTTTCTAAATTAGGGCTTCTCAGACAAAGTCAACGAACTTTGACCAAGCATAACTTTCACATACTTCATCGAAATTTCTCCACCAGCTCATTTTAAAGAGAATCAATTATCTACATCTTCATGTCTCACAAGCTTGGGCAGAAAATGCTTCATTTGGAAGATATAGATCAAGACATTACAGGTCCTTCTAAAAAAGTCAACAAAAGTCATCTTTTTGAAAAGAAGTGTCCATGAGAATGGAAACTCCAATAAATATGAAACCAAGAGGGTTGTTTAGAAGACATCTTGAGCTTTCTAAAAAGTCCAAGAACGCCCAAGAATGTTGAAAATTGAGCAATATACAAATTGTGCAAGTTGAGCATTTTTTAGGAGGTGCATGAAGGAGAATACCTTGCAAAAGCCAAAAATTTCCAAATGGGCCTAAGATTTTATGATTTAAACTTGATCATAAGATTATCCATGACCACCATACAACATGCCACGCCCTCTAAAGTGCAGAAGGAAAGAAGATAATGTTAACGTGGTACAACAATATATGATACAAGCAAAATGTTTCATTCCACTACCATGAAGGACGGACGTTGCGTACGATCTTGTCCCCCCACGTTCTTTCAAGCCTCCATAAGTTTCATATTATAAATGTACCCTCCAACGGTTACATGATGCATGAAACTATATATGAGCTTGAATACTTGAAGAAACATCTGCTAATTCACGAGGAAAACTCTTTGTGCTTAAATTCTTTATTCTTTGTAAAAAGCTTTAAATTCATTCAAGTCACTTTTACAAAAAATCTGTTTACATAATCAGCTTGTGTAGAAGCATATATACTTATTAACAAACTTGCTATCAAAATTTTGATTGATTGTTCCTTGAGAGATCAGTTGGGCCAGCTTCTCAAGAAGTCTAGGACGGTTATTCTTACAGGTTGTTAGTCACACACAGTTGGTGTGTGCAGGTGTTAGTCACTGGTGGTTGTGCGTGCAAGTGGAATCAGTTTGGTTATAGTGGATTAAGTTCTCGGTGGAGAAAGGAAAATCACCTCTGAAGGGTGGACTAGAGTAACTTGATGTTTCAAGTGAACTAGGATAAAAACACCGTGTTATTTATTGCTTTCCTATCACTCATTCTTCATCAAAGCAAATTATATTCAAGGGGATTTTTTAAAAAGGCAAAAGTTTTTCAACGGATAAAACCCAATTCAAACCCCCCATTTCTTGTGTTTTGAACGCCTTCAATCTTTATCTTGGAAGTTCCTTCATGAGTAGTTTTGAGAATTTCCCAAGCATCTTTAGCAAATTCACATATATTCACCAATCTGACGATTTTCTTATTAATTCCATTAAAGATGGCGTTGAAGGCTTTAGATTTTCCAAGAGCTATTTCATCTTCTTCCTTAGACCAGTTCTCTTCAGGCTTCAAAATAGTAGTGGGTTAATTTTTTCCCCAATGACAACAGGATATTTCCATCCTTTTAAAACAGCTTTCGAAGCCCGTGTCGAGGACTTTAAAAACGCAACCATATGAGATTTCCAGAGATCATAATTAGTTCCATCCATAATGGGTGATCTGTTCACAAATCCTCCTTCCTTGTCCATAGTACCAGAAAGTATCTTCCCTAGATCTCACCCAGAGATAGAGCAGGATGTCTGCTCTGATACCAATTGAAATTCTGGTATCACATATGAGATGTTGAAGGTGATGTCACGACATTAATATCTGTATGTTGAACAAAGATCAATAGAATACTAAATGCAGAAAATTAAAATGACACAAACAAATTGTTCACCCAGTTCGGTGCAATCGCACCTACGTTTGGAGGCTACCAAGCCAGGAATGAAATCCATTATCAGCAGTATTAATTTAGAGTTAAACTCGCCTGTTTACAACCCCGCACTTAATCACTACCTAATGACCCTTCTACCAAAGAACCTCTTAGATATGAGAAACCCCTTTCACTCCCTCTCAATCACACACTATGATAACAACAATAATAAAATACTTGAAGACACACTTCAAAGACACATAACCATCCTTGCTTCAAAGCTTATAGATGTCGAAGATTCCATCCCTGAAAATGCTAGTAAGTGTTCGGAAATGGTTTGAAGTAGTTGAATAGGAGGATCACTATGACTATAGTTCTTAGTAAATTTACCAAAGATCAAAATGATTTATTTGATATTATGGATGATGATTCTGGAGGGACCGTTTTGTTTTATGGGTTGGTCGGTCTATTGCTCTTTCCTTGCGCCTATTTTACCGTCGGGGTTGGTTCACAGGTACCACCTTTGTAACTTCATGGTATACTCATGGATTGGCAAGTTCCTATTTGGAAGGTTGTAACTTCTTTAACAACTTACAACTCAACTAACGTCCAACTCAAGTATTAAATACAGGGGTGGCTCACAAGGAACAATAAACACGAACTTTAAAACCTAAACTACGAACACGTTCGTTCAACTCTCTTGATGTAGCTAGCGTGCAAGTAGGGTTATCTTTCCTTTTTATACGAACAACAATTAGGTTAGCCCATAACTTACTTCACATAAAGTCTTCAACGTTCCTCTACTTTCTCCGTGAAAGAAGGATAAAAGCTCTCCAAGAATGTTGCAGTGGAACGTTACATAACCTTGCTTACTTCGAGCAAATAACTTAAACAAACTAACTCCTAGAATTTCTAAACTGAAAAACCAGTTCAGTTCTGCAACACATGTCAAGACATCTGCTTTGACATGTTCTTAAAAACTACTAATACATTTTGCTTCACATGTTAGGGCATTCTTCATGACATTTCCTGAATAGAATGTTTTACCAAAATTACTGTCAATCTACAGAATTAATAGGTTTGATTTATGATTTTTTATTAAATTGGTTCGGGTGTAAACACCTCTAATAAAACCTATTAAAAGCCTAAGCATATAAAAGAATAAAAATTGTGGATAGAATTAACTACGTTATCCTCTCTCTATATTTCCCTTCTCTTTTTCCTCTCAAACCAAACTAAAAAAAGAAAATATAAACATAAAAATCTAATTAATAAACCATAGAACAAACCAAGATCATGGAACTCTCTCTTCTCACCCATCAGCACAATCCTTTCCTCACCTCCAATCTCTTCAACTCCAAGGAAACACACAAAAAACTGTTCAACAAAAATTCAAAGAAGTCATTACCGTGTAGCTGTTCACATTCTTCTTCCAATAATGATGTTGTAGAACCAGTTACTGTTTCTTCACAAATTGAAGGAAGAAGAGCATTACTCACTTGTCTCCTCACAACATGTAGTTAGTTATTTTGTTTATACATTTGATGATTTCCTCATATACATATAAATGTATATGTATATGATTTTCAATGTTTGAGTTATAAGATTGATAGGTTTGTTAAATGTTTATATCTTATATGATTGTGATCAGTTGCTGGAGTTTATGCATGTGATGTGGCTGAAGCTGTTAGCACAAGTAGAAGAGCTGTATGTGTCTCCATCATTAAAAAAATGATTATTTGTAATCATAATTATTATTTGAATATCGATTTGGGACATTAAAACATTGTCGAGTTTTGTTGTCCCGAACCGATGTTGAAGTAACATTTTGGTTCTATAAATGTGACTAGTAGTAATAGGAAGTATGTTTTTCTTGTTTTTGATTTTCTACAGCTAAGAGGAGCTAAAATTCCTGAGAGTGATTTCAAAACCTTGCCAAATGGTTTGAAGTAAGTGTATGTTGATTACATCTACAATTGTTTTGATTATGGAGCAGCGTGTGATAAAACTCGGATATGTTTATGTTTAGGTACTATGATTTGAAGGTTGGAAATGGAGCTGAAGCTGTGAAAGGATCGCGTGTCATGATACGGTTGTGATTCAGTTAAATATGTTTCACTCATTGGTGTTTTAGCATATGTTTATTGACAGACCTGACTCAGATAACTCAGTTTGAAATTGGAACACAGAAATGATTAGATTATGATATTGTAGATTCACTATGTTGCTAAATGGAGGGGAATCACTTTTATGACTAGTAGACAAGGAATGGGCGTTGGAGGAGGAATGCGATCCAAGTAACTTAGCTGAAATCTAGTTATCGTTTAGTTGATTGTTCTATAAGTTAACAGGTTCTTTGATGTATAAACAAGGCATGTTCTTCCTTGTTACATACTGATAACAGTTGAAGAAAGTTATTTTCTTGATGATCATAATGTATAAATCTTCTAAGATATGTTTTTGTTGCAAAATTTGGTTGATGGTTGATTAATGAGAAGATGCTTAAATTATTGCAGCCCTATGGATTTGACGTGGCGAATCTGAGAGAGAAATGTCCTAAAAGGTTTGGATTTAGGAGTAGAAGGCATGCGAATTGGAGGCCAGGTAAGAAGTGATTCAAAGAGAGCAGATATATGTTTTGTTACAAATTTTATTGAAATCACGACAGTCAATAAACGGAAGCAGTAATTGAGTTAGTTTTCTGCAGAGGCTGTTAATTGTTCCACCTGAACTTGCCTATGGAAGCAAGGGAGTTCAAGAAATTCCTCCAAATGCAATAATAGAGGTGAATTACTCTGATCTCTTTGTTATGAATACCTCTTATAATTTGATACTAGAGTTGTCATTCTTACTCCATATAACAAGACGCATACTATATGCTTGTTCATCTATATAAATTGAATTTTGTTCAAGGTTTAATTATTCAATTTCTGCAGGTGGATATTGAATTGCTTTCTATTAAACAAAGCCCATTTGGGTAAGTAACTGTTTCAAATTATTATGTATTCCTATACTACAACACTCTTGTAGTTAATTTCAATGATTTTGGATTCTGCAGGACTGCTGTAAAGATTGTTGAAGGCTAATGCAATGGTTTAATATTCAAAGTGCAGTGATTTAATATTCAAAGTGCTTGCTATGTTGGTAAAAACAGTGAGAAGATATCTGTCCTGATAGGGGACGCATCTGATGGCTCTTCGTCTTTGATGTTAATGAACATAGAATTTTACCAGTTTCTGGTCTGGCATTACAGAAACGTTGAAAAGGTTGAAACATTGCTACAAAAATGATTAATTGTACTCAATTCAGTATTCAATATTTCAATACAGGACTTGTCTTTGTTAGGAGTACAAAAGTTCATGAATCCAGACTACATAAATACCAACAATAATAGTTGTTTTCATGATTTGTGTTCTTGCACCATACATCAATTGTTTCCAAGCACAGTATTCATAATTGCTTCGCCGATGTTCACGACAGTGGCTGTTCACCATAACTGATTCCTTCAACTTTGAATTTCATGTCTATATATGCCATCAATAGCAGACAAATTTTGTTGGAAGTAACACAAGTCTTCCAAATATCTAAAAGAAACTATACTGGCAATATCTTCACATGCATTTATTTTACTCTTCAAAACAGTAGCCTTTTAGCTTCCTCAAGCTCGCATGAGAAACTCGCCAGAAAGTTAACCAGTGGCTGAAATTATCTGCGGTAGCGGTGGCGTTTGAAATTGAAGTATAACGTGTAGAATTCCACGTTCAAACGTGCACTTAAAACCTTTCTTGTGAGAATACTCCCATTCTTTGTTTACAATGCGGAAAGCCTGTTGAGACGCATGAAATAAGTAATTTGGCTGGAAAAAAAGAAAAACCTTTCAGACCATCGAGAACAGTAGACTTACAATGTCTTCATATGGTGGCCCTGCATGGAATCTTATGATGCAAGTCTCACCATTGCTACCATCCTTCTCAATGGTGTAAGTTGGAGCTTTTATCTTGTCTACAAGGTCTGGGTAGAAAATATTAAATTTATACCCTTGTACAACCTTTGGAGGTGGATTGTCATGATCGTAGTGAGTCTGATTATATTTGTTCCACTCATATCCAGTATGAACACGGTTGAAATACTTTGGTTTCCTGGGCCTGTATTTGTCATGCCACCAATAAACCTGCACCAACATTTATCATTTACTTAAGAACTGATGAACAAAACTCTCAAACTGTAAGTTGTTAACCACCCTCTCCTTTATATTCAGAACTTTGTATTCTAATTTCCAACTAACAATATTTTCAACAAAATGATAATTAACATTAAAGCTTCTAAGAATTGTGGAAAGTGGCAAGAGTTGATGCAAATTATTCGAAGAGTAAAAATCGTACAAATGACCAAGGCAAGATACCTGTGAATCCAAATTCACTTCAGCACCAGAGCCAAACATTACATCTCCTTCTTCCATAGCTCCCATAGCTTTCATGGCTTTCATCTCAAAATTATCTTCAGATGGAGCAGGCTTTGATGCCATTGCTTCCTGAATTCGTCTCTGCTGCTCTTCCTTTACAGCCATACGTTTTTGTTCCTATTAATGTATGTAGTACCATCATGGATGAGTTAGTGGGTTAGCCTATATACTTGATACAGACACACAAACTTAGAGACATGATATCATTAGGTTAAGTGCTAAATAAGATTTACCAGCAGAACTCTGTCCTCTTCAGGGTCAATAGCTTCCTCATTTTCATCACCATGAAACAGTTCAGGTGAAAAGGACCCAGCCTCGTCTTCAACTTCTTGACCCTCCTCTCCTTTGATGGGTTCTGGAGAAAGAGATCTATTTGTAGGTTGGACTGCACAAAAAACAGGAAAGTATCGTATGAAATTTTGGATAGAGAAAGCGTATAAGAGAGTCTATATTTCACAATTAGTTAAACAGTAACAAGCATGTTATACATTCAACATAGTCCTCAATATCTTCCTCAGATTTCATTACATGAGCATCTTCCAATTTATCTTCTTCATCCTCTGATGGTTTCTCAAGGCGATGTAAATGCTTGCGTAACATTTTAGCATGAATTTCCTTTAAACATGCCTGTATTGCAGCAAAGTAATAATGAGTAAGATAATCCATATTAATTATGGCATGTAATATAAAATACAAAATTAAAATGTTAGGAAGATTACCTTGGCCTTGTATATGCGAAGGTGCTTTAAAACAGTCTCCCAGTACTCAACAAGCTTTGCTGCACCAGTACGCATCTCTGACTCAATATGTGCCTGCAAAGCCTCCAATTCTGTACGTGTCTTCCCCTGCAAAAGCTTCTTCACATCTGGTTCAACACTGCCATGCAGACCTCTCTGTTCTGCAAGCACCTCAGCTGGAGGTTCTTCTCCACGCACCCCTAGCTCGATCAAGTGCGTCTTTTTTTTTCGAGCTTCAGCTAGCTCCCAATCACTCACCAGTAGGAGTGCCTGCATGATGATATTGATCAACTTTGAACATGAAATATAAAATGACTAATTCAGTGCCAAGATGCATAGCATTACATGTTAAGGAAACCACACACAATGGCCAATATGCTAACTGAAACAGAAGAGGAGACTATTAAAACAACTAATTCATTGGAGCTTTAGTGCCTATATAAGACATAAATAGCTGCATAATGATGCTTCCATAAACATACCGAGAAGACATGCATAGTTGCATGAAAGACAAAACATACATAAATGATCATTCATCCACTCTAATATTCTCACCTCTACAACATTGACTTTCCTTTCTTATCTGCTATTTATCACCCAACATTCAACTCTAAATATGAGGCATTGTTAGTCTTATGCTTTACAAGAAAAAATAAGCTTGACTAACATTTCTCTATCACAAATCACGCCCAAACCAGTTCTCCAATTAACTTACCCTCCAACTGGATCCTATAGTTAAAATCTCCCTATATATCCCTGTCATTTTATATGATGAACCTAAGGTACCCAAACCTTGATATTTGTGGTATAATATGTTATTCAATTTTTGTCTCTAATTTGTGTGCCTTCTACTAAACGTGTATTCCATATACTATATTTTATTTCTACTCAAGCGAAAACTATATGTTTCCACATTACTATGTTCTATTTCTACTCAAGCAAAAACTAATTGTTTCCATGACCTGTCTTCAGGTCTCTCTCTATCTTTCCGTGTATTCCTTTTCTTGACATTTTAGCTATGACTAAATAATACGGAAAACTATGTATGCTGGCACTGTCTTCTCGGATGTGTAAACCAAGATAAAATCATATGCGGTCAAAGCAGACCTTAAACCAAGATAAACAGTCAAAACAGACCTTTGTGTGAATCTTTACTCTTGGGAAATCTTATGTAGCTCCATATGGACTTTCCACACATTAATCATGACCCCTCGCATATATTAGATTGCTCGAGCATAAGAAATCCAAACTATTTTCTTCTTAGGGTCTTGCACAAAACCTTTTAAAGAAAACCATCATATGTTTTTTCCATATGATTGAAAGCCGTGAACAAATCCTTTTCATTCAAAAACCAATTTTAAAAAGTCTATAATTCTTATGAGGTCATATCATTGCAAATAATTGTTTGTTTTCATTTCAATGGGCACTAAGAAATGCATAGGAGATATTGTGCTTATGCACTTTTAGAAATTAAAACAAAATGATTATAAGATATTAATCCAAGATATTAATCATTTCAGATGTCTAGCCCTAAGTTGTTGTGGGGTCGAGATCTGAGTTCCATGTCAACTAGAGATTAGTGCTTGTGTGGCTTGGGCAACCCTCACCATACAAACCGGTTTTATAAGGTTTCAGTTAGACTTAAAGCTCAGATTCTAAGATGGTATTAGAGCCCGTCCTAGATCTTAGATTTGTTAGTTGGGCAAGATCTTTGTTTTACCAGCCACACATGTCCATGCTTAAGTCATCCAGTCATGGACGTTTTGAGATCCATGCATTCCACCCGGCGTTGGTTTTGTACAGTTGAGTAAGGTCTAAGCCACGAATTCCAAGAGTATACAAGCATATATAAAAAAACAAATGCATGATATTTCCTCTTAATCTTTAGATAATTCCATAATTTTACAATGGAACCCGGACTCAAAAACAACTAGTTCAGAGGTCATAGCTCCAAATATTCTACATGGGTTGGTGTTGGCCTATCAAAAAATTCTGGAGAACTATGATGTAACTAAACAGGCTATGGACAAAGGAAGATACCTCCCAATATTCTACATGGGTTGGTGTGGCCCTGTCAAGGTCCAAATGCATTTTGATATCCTCACGAAGCTCTTCCATTTCGTTTACTGTCAAACCCTGCATCATAAATGTCAAATTATTATGTAATTTCTCCAACAATATTGACATTCGAAGCTAGAAATTTTTAGCCACATAAGGAAAGGATTTAATAAGATTTTGAGAAGTGTTTTACATTATAATTTACAACGGTTAAAGGAAAAAAAAAAGATATTGCTATTATAAGGCCAAATATTAACCTTGAAGACTGTATATGGTTCATTTATTTCAATATCCAAATCATCAGAGCCATCGAGATGCTTGGTAAGGATATCAATTGGCTTGGCACGTCCTTCACGCAATCTAATCTCAGACCTAAACTTGCTTTGATCGAAATGAAACTGCATATGAAATTGTGTTTATCATCAGATTGGTAATACTATTTTATTTTCGAATAACAACAAATGGAAGCAATTCAAGCAACCATACCTCCACTTCTCTTTTTTCCCAGTCCTGGAACTCAGCTCGAGCACGTTCTCTAGCTAACAATGCCTGTGAAAAAGATAATGGGTATAATAAATATTTTAAAGAATATAGCAAGGACAGGTGGTACCCAAAAAATAATTTTACTTCTAAGCATGAACTTACCATTTCTTCTTCGTGCCGTGCTTTCTCAAGTGCCCTTTCTTCTCTTCTTTTTTTCACCTTTTCAATTTCCGCCTGCATTATAATTTTAACATGAAATTAGTGAATGTTAAATGGTAGATGGAAAGTTTAATTGTTTTGACTGACCACATCATCATAAGTCAAATCAATAACCCAGGACACACCAACAAAATAACTAGTTAGTAGTGGCAAACTGGCAACTGAATATATAGTAATAACAAGTAGAAATTTTATAAAAATTGTAAGGTAAGTAAGTAGTCTACATCCTATATATGCAATGTCCCTAACAAACAAAAACATTTCGGAGAAAATTTCTTACCATCCTTTCTCTCTGTCTCTTTTTCTCAGCTTTAACTGAATACTCATCAATAGGCACACCTTGAACAACATCTCGCTCAATCTTCTTCCGCCAAACAAACCTACAAAATAGTTTGTTCGTAAATAAGATGATGTGAGTAAGCATCACTCAGCTAATACACTAATTTCTAGATAGATAAGCGAGCCACCGCTTCTAGAACATAACAATGTTAATCAACTTGCATTCTTAGTTGAACCAATAAAACAGAAGGGAAAAAATCAACAACAAAACTATCGAAGAACTGCTGCTAAACATTAACTCCACCCTCAACAAAAAAACTAAAAGCTTTCTACTTTAACATGACAAATAGTAGCAACCTATGAAGTCCGGACTCGGACATGGACACGGGCACGAGGACTCCGCTAATATAAAAAAACATAGGACACGGACACGGCTATAATATATTTTATATATTAATATAATAATGTAATTCATGAGCACAATTTATAAAGAATTCAAAATGACAAGCACATATTTTTGTTTATTTAAACTTAGTACTTTCAATCAATAAAAAGAAGACATAAATCTACCAAAACAAAATGATACAAATCATATCATATGGAAGAAAAATACACAAAGCATAAAGGAATATCAAATGGTGATGACGTTGAAGTGGATGGTCGAATTAGTCTAGAGACACGTTGATAGAGTGGTGATGTCATGGAGGAAAATACACACACAAAGCGGAGACCAAAAATACACATAATTATATTTAAATAGTTTATTAGGAATTGTATATAGCATTAATCAATAAAAGTTTAGAATAGAAGAAGGAAGGAGAAGATAAAAAACATTTGAAGACCGGAGACCGAACATTGGTGGTACAGATAAAACAAGGATCCTAATTTTGTAACTAATTATGTTGATTTTATAGTGAGGAAGTAAAATATAAAGCGTAAAAATCCTATTTTTGAGTTGGACATTTTTTTTAATATAAAAAAAAATCTTAATTTTTTGTTGGTAGCGTCCTATATTTTAAGTAAAGTGTCGTACCCGTGTCCATTTCGATTCAATTTTTTATTAGTTGGGACACTTCAAAATGTGTCAAAATGCGTGTCGTACGACACCTTATGAATGGCGTGTCGGCGCTTCATAGGTAGCAACGAACGAATCACCAAAAACGTCAATGATTAATATTCATGTCAAAAGTAAAGCACAGACAGATAGAGCAGAACTAACTTCTCATTAAGATTGGAGTCACCAAATGGATTCGAGTCATTTGAATATCCCGACACAGTACGCGTCTTCAATTTTTTAGCAACTTTCAATGCCTGAGCACAAAACCAAGACAAATGAATCAAACTCTTCAAAGCCAAATCAATTCTTCATAGAACATCATCAAATATGGATAGAGAAGCAAACTTTAAATTTCCAAACCTTTCTCTGCGCTTTCTTAGCCATGTACTGTGCTATTTCCTCTTC
Source organism: Vicia sativa (assembly GCA_021764765.1). Classification (NCBI taxonomy): domain Eukaryota; kingdom Viridiplantae; phylum Streptophyta; class Magnoliopsida; order Fabales; family Fabaceae; genus Vicia; species Vicia sativa. The sequence continues at coordinate 57,120,369 of CM038797.1, read as the reverse complement.
AGTAATTTTCCTGGAGGATTTCCTCTTCCTCCCACCCTTATCACTACCACTGCCATCAGAAGAACTATCGGACCCCGAGTCATGGAGGCGGCTACGCCGCCTCTGCCGATCACGGCTTCTATCTGAATCATCGGATTGCGAAGAAGTTGATTCCGATTCAGAATCATCCGATTTCCGTTTTCTTCTTGATTTCCTACTCTTGCTACTACTACCCATTCTATTTTCTTGTTAGATTTCTTACGCTCAGAAAAAAGCGGAACCTAAAACCCTAAAACAACGGTTATATTTAAGAAAACGAGAAAGCATACGCGCTACGAGATTCTAACCCTAGCGAGTATTTGCGGCGGAGAATGATTGTGTAGTACAAAGTTGAAGATAGAAGTTCGAAATTTGAAGATAGAAGTTCTAACCCTAGCAACGAACCTGGAGCGTAGAACACAGTTGGCGAATGACGAATTGACGACGACGGTGCCAATCAACGGCCGGAGTTCGACACCGGGCTTGAAATTCGGGTTTTTTTTTTTGTTTTTCTGGCAGTGGATACGAATGGGCCGAAGCCCAACAAAAATGGCTATGGGTTGTCTTTCTACCGCTTTTCTCGTGGGAATTTCTCTTTACACTGTATCACCTTCTCTCATGCCTCTCGTAACAACAAATGTTTCTTTATTTTTGAAAATATATCTCTCAACTCGTTAAACTTTACTTTTTGGTCAAAATTTAGTTCAGAGATGTATCTTCAAAAATATCATTGTACTGCATTGATGAAAAATGAAAATAACTCTAATTATTACATTTATTGAATTTTTTTACTTAACAATCCACCATGGCCTTCAAAGGGATTCATTTTTAGGCTCGATTATTTTAGTATCTGCAACATATTTGTATGCATTTGAATGGAAAATTTTATCCTGTATGTCTGGTTTATCCCTATCCTTACAAATAATTTTTTTTTGACAAAAATATCTTTGTATAAATATTTACACATTCAAAAAAAATCATTTTTTCATCATTTTACTTCAAAAGATCGAGAGAGCAACAGTCGAAAAACACAACAAAACATTATTTGAAACTCCCTGAAAACACTAATCGGAGGACGCGAGTGTCTCAAATCCGATTTATATCGTAACACTCCGAATAATCCATCAATAAGTACTCTGGTTTACACCAAAAAAAAACAACTCGGATAACACAAGCGTGGGTTCTGCGATTTTCATACTTTCCAACCGGATAATATTTAGTCCTGTTATCCGGTTCTTATTTCACTATTTCAAATAGGGGTGTAGTTTAGGCGGTTTTGAAGAAAAAATCACCCGAATCGCAAGAGAATAAACCGTGCGATTCAGTTTGGTTCGGTTGGCTTTTAAAAATAAATTCGAACCAAAGCAAACCAAATTAATGCGGTTTGAATTGGTTCGTTTGGTTCGGTGATTTACAAAAAAAAATATATAATTGTCAAAATAAAGGAAAATATATTGAGCCACACGTACACATATAAAGGAAACTATAATTTTGAGTTTAATCGTTCATACATTACTAAAAAAAAATTTAATTGTCAAAATAAGTTTATAATTTCATATAGAAAATTATGTATTATAATTTCATCTAAATCTAAATAATAATACGCATAAGATTGCATTCTTAAATAACTATTATACAAAGAATACGATAAAATATATTTTGTGAAAATAATATTTATAAACGAATAATATTTTGTTTTTCACAATTTGAAAATTAAAATAAATATCATACAAAGAATTTGATAAAATATACACATAATACATGTTGACTTCTCTAAAGAATTAAAGGAATATATATTGATTAGTAAGATTTTATAACATAATGCAGTTTGGTTTGATTTGGTTTGGTTCAGGTTGCAAAATACACACCACGAATCGAAGCGTGCGGTTCCGTTAGAAAATGACTCAAACACATCCGAACCAAATGCGATTTTTTGTGGTCTCGGTTTGGTTCAGTTTGGTTTTGCAATTTTTTGTGGTTTCGGTTTGGTTCAGTTTGGTTTTGTGATTTTCTATTGGACCGATTTGGTTTTGAAAACCCCTAATTTCATATAACACGTTAATGTGTTATCTAGTTCTTCTTTTAATTAAATTTTCTTATTTATTTTCAATGGTTCGCATGAGAGAAGGCTCAAGCGACAACAGTATGTGGAAAAGGATTGAAGAACGACAACGTCGACGAGAGGTGAATGATGGAGAATGACATCAGCAGCCTTAGGTAGGTCCATTGCAGCCAGTGTTTCCTAGAGGACCGACTGATATGTCTTTTCTGGTGAGGTATGAGGGTCACGTTGCTCGCCATTTATGGTTCAGCGATGTGAGTTAATCTTTATGTTGAATAACTTTTTATTTGTGAGTACTTATATATTTTATAACATATATACTATAAAAAAAATTCTGAAGAGACAACCGGAGAAAAAGTTAAAGGTTGTTGCACATGGCAACAAACTGATAGGATTGGTTATGTATATTCTTGTCGCACCCCAAAATTTTCCCTTCGTATTACATCAGTATTTTGTTGTTCATAGATATGCAATCTTGGTGGCTCCAGAAGAATTCTATAGGGGAAATTTACACAAAAAAAAACATATACTAGATTTCTAAAGAGAACTTCCGTTTTGCTATTAATTCAGTATAATTCGAAAAAAGGTTTATTTGTTTAAAATTACAGTTGAATATCAAAGAGAATTGAAAAAAAAAGACATTTTTGTTTGTCAAACTCATCATTAGGTGTTTGGCGGGAATCAGGTCTTAGTGCTAAACCTCATAACCTTGCGCGCAAGATTAATCATCGGTGACGAAGAGTTTGTTTGCAAATCACGATTTGACTCGGTTCACAAATAAACCTAACTCAGAATATTCATCACAGTTTAATCCCAACAGTTCACAGTTATATTCCAACAGGCAGCATTATTCATTAATCCAACACTATAAATCAACAACAGGCAACAACTCACTAATCCCAAACAGGCAACAATGTTCATTAATCACAACAAGCATAATCAACAGCCAACATAATCAAGGCAGTAAACATAACCAAGGCAGCAAAATGATTCAAGGCAGCAAATTGATCCAAGGTAACAGGCTGGTCAAATTAAAACACAGCAGTAGCAGGGAAAAGAGTCTTGGTTATCAGCAGAATCAAGCCAACAGCAGGGCATAGCAGGGTCAAAAGAAGTAAGATAACCCACACAAGCAATACATGGCAGCAGTAACATGGAAGAGGAAAGGGTGAATTCCAAGTGATATTTTTCACCAAAGGTGAAAAGAGGAAACAGATAAAAACAACATTGATGATGAAAATTCCAGAGCAAAACCAAAACAATAGATATAATCTCTGCTCTATTAGTTTGAAAAAGAGATAGAAAGACAAAAAGCATCAGTTGAGGGCAGAAAAAGAAGGGAGTAGCAGGTCTGTTCTAAAAGGAAGGAGGGTAGTATCTAATCCATCGATACCAGAGACCAGTGTAGTATCAGTTCACATACAAAAAGACCAAGAAAATTTCAAAACAGACAGAGAGTATTCAACCTAACCATTTTTCAAAACAAAAAAAAAACACATTAGCATCTAGTATCTGTTTTATCAGAAAAGCAAAACCATTTCCAAACGATTTTTCAAAACTAATTCCAAACCAGAAAAAGCAAGCGTAGCATCTGTTCTATTTGTAAAAAACCAGGGCTTGTTCTAAACACAGACTACAGTTCAAAGCCAACCAAAGAAAAACCAAGCTAGCATTTTCTTCATCATTTTCCCAAAAAACCAAAAAACCTTCAGAGTTCTATTATTTCAGAAATCGTGTTCTGAACAAAAGAGAAAGAAGGAGGAGATTTCTAAACGATCTCACTTGGAGCAAGAAGTAGGAAGCGATTAAAGCCAGCCATCTAGGGTTCCAATCCCTTCGAAATCCAAATCCGGTAGGTACCTACAAAACCATGACATTCAGCATCATAAAGCACCCAAAAACAAGTAACAAATCAACAGAAGCAAATCGAGAGAGGATTCGGGCTAGGGTTCCACGGATTGCATGTAGCGAGAAAGAGAGAGGCGAGTTGATTTGGGAAGAGAGTGAGAGAGGCGAGCAAGGAAACCGGCGTCGAACTGCTTCTTCACTTCGTCTCTGATCTTCTTAGCCATCTCAGGATGCGTCCTCCTCGGTCTTTGCTTCACAGGAGAGCATTCGGGCTTTAGCGGCAGCTTGTGCACAACTATATCTGTATCAAGTCCAGGCATATCCTGATATGACCAGGCAAACACATCTACAAACTCTCGCAACAAGCGGACCAACTCATCTTTTATCTCTTACCCCAAGGCGGTTCCAACTTTGACTTCTTTGAGATCCTCTTGGTACCAGTTGATCATCCACGGTTCTGATGAGGTTGGATCATCTTCTACTCGTGCTCAATCAGACGCGCAACTCTTGAGGAGTTCATAGTCTTCTTCACCGTCATCTTGGCTTGGTTGATCGGAAATCGAAGTCAAAAGGTTATAGCATGGCTATGTTCAATAAGCTCAATTTGAATTGATCTGCATAAATGATTGATTTTATCTTTTAGATATGTATGTTTATTTTAGCGGGAAAAAGCGGTGAAAGTCTTGTTGTTTTATTATTTAAGATGCCTTTGGAAAGCAAAAGTAAAAACAATAAAGGGATCTCAATTGAATAACAAAATGCACTTTTATTGAAGATAAAGTTCAAGCCTACAAAGCAATCCTTTGTGCCTTGGGCGAGCACATGATTTTTAATTAAAAACAAGAAATTACTTTGAAAATGAAATGAGAGGGTAACATCCTCGACGCTCAATTCTTAAGTGCCACGGAGGCAGAACACCATCGAGCTCCTTTGCGCTCATCATCTTCAATGGCATTGATAGCCTTTCTCGGGCGGAAACCTTCGCAACAAAAGTATCCTCTGAGCGAGGATCTTTCCTTTCCTATCTCGAACCTGGCGATCACGGGTATGATTGATAGTCGAGTCCGCTCTTGTCCTTCTTCTCATACATTTATCACCGACCTTGAGGTTTAGGCCTCAATAAGAGCCTTGACATCTTGCCAGCGGGTTATATTACCTCTAGGTTTTCGGATCTTGACTTCTTTTGCACATTCCCCATCTCAAAGCTTGAAGAGGGTCTCATGCACCTCATCTCGACATCCACGTACTTGAATTCGGACAAGTGACTAACGGTAGTCTTCTTCACCACTAACTTCCACCACTGGTTGTTCAACAAGAACTTCAATTTCGATGTAGGGTTGAGTGGCGACCTTTGCAGTGTATCCGGTCTTCCCAACAACGCTATAATGGAAAGATATCGATCACTTGAAAAGTAATATTGAAGAGTTGGGGTCCGATAAGTACTGGAAGATCAATCTCCCCCACCGCCATCCTGCGCGATCCATCGAAAGCCTTCACAATTAGAGAGCTAGGTTTCATAATTGCCCTACACTGCGGTGAGCCAATGTCGTCTTTGGGATTACGTTCGGAGCACTGTATCAACTAGAACTCGGCAAGAGTTCCCCACAGTGTGATGTGAATAGCCATGTTATGACTACCTCCATTCTGAGGGAGATCAGCATCGGTGAACGACAAACAGCTACCATCATTTAAGCTCGAGATTGCGACATCTAATAAATTGATTGTGATATCCTCAGCTACGTATGAGCTATCGAGAAACTTCAACAGAGCCATCTTGTGGGCTTCTGAACTTTTCAACAGGGACAAGATTGAGATTTTTGTTGGAGTCTGACTAAGTTGGTCAACTACTTTGTAGTCATTCCTCTTAATGATCTTTAAAGTCTCATCACTCGGCTTAAAGATATCCTTTAACTCTTCCGCATTCAAATCAACAACTCCATCTTTTCTTGGAGGAACATCTGATACTTTCTCTGCAGCTCGGTTCTTCATTGGATCTTGGTGATAAATTCGACCGCTACGGGTCATACCACTCATACCAGTGATGTTCTCCACGGTAGACTCTCCTAAAACCATTGGCTTGCCACCCACGACGACTTCCGGTTCATAATTCCAAGGTACCGCTTTTGTATTTTCATAAGGGATCCGGATGGGCGGGTAAACCATCATTGGTTCTACCGCCGTAACAGGCTCTTCTTCCTGAATAGGGATGGTCGGAGACACATGGAGTCTCCTATTGTTGATAAGAGGGACCACCACATCCACTTCAACTTCAGCGGGAACTCGACTAAACTGAATTAGATGTTGATACATCAATCCTTGCAGGTAATTCTTGAACTTTACACAGCGTTATGGATTGTCTTGGCAAATCAAACAGCCATCATGACCTTCTTTCAATAAGCCAGCATTTTTCAATTCCTCAAACACCTTCTTTAAAGACATCTTCAATTGCCCCACCTCCATAATCAGACCCCCTTCTTCAATCAAAGCATTCACTGATGACCCATGCCTCGGTAATGGATTATTAGCAATGTTGGGACATCGGTAAGTTAACGACTCCGGTCAATTAATTCTGGACTTTGCACTTGAAAGCGAAACAATCTTACGTGGTATATTAGCATGGAAGCGCATCGGCATTCTCATTAAACCATAGTTTGGGAGGCCACAGGAGCAGACTTCATTCTCTTGGCACCACTCTTCCATCTTGGATTAAATGCAGTGGTGGTGTAGGTCATTGGAATAAATGGATCTCTCGTTGGTATACTTGTGATAGTGCGGGCTCTTACATTGAACCGCCCTATTCGATTCTTGATTTGTTGTTGTTGTTGAACATTACGAGGAACTGAGTTGAATCGGCATCGACATGCATTAGTTCTTGTCTGACATCAAATTGCATAAGCGACCACGTAGGGTATGACATGTACGGAACGACAGGAAGCGGAACTAGCGGTGGTCTTCCCTTCCTCTACCTCGTGCTTCATATCTGACATTGGCTTACGCCTCCTTCCTTTTGAAACCATTAAGCGTCTTCTTCACTGCGGGCGGTCCTACATTCCCTCAAAATCTTTCCGGTCTTCCTTCTTGATCTTCTCACCCACCATCACAGTTAGAAATCGGAGAAAGTGCTTCCAATCAACCTTTCATAATATTGCCGGGCAATGTTTCCATGAACAGATCATTGACTCCCTTTCGGCTAAAATTTGGTTGAACCCTCGAAACTATCCACCTTTCGTACTAAGCGATTCCATATCCTTTTGAGACATGTTCTGAAGCTGTACACGATTGGGGGCCATAATTGTATTGAAGTGGTATTGCTTGAAGAAAGCATTAGACAAGTCGTCCCAAGAGCGGATATTTGCCTTTTCAAGTTGCATGTACCAATCCAAAGATGCCCCTGAGAGACTATCTTGAAAGCAGTGGATCATCAGCTTATTGTTATTAACATGTGTTGCCATCTTGCGGCAATACATCCTCAGATGGATATTTGGACAACTCGCTCCTTTGTACTTCTCAAAGTCAGACACTTTGAATTTCGGCGAAATGACCACATCGGGTACGAGACACATGTCCGCAGCGCTCATACCAACAACATTCTTCCCTCTCAACTCTCTTACTTGCTCGGCAAGCTCCTTGCACATTCTCTGGGCGACCACGTCCTGGAAAGGAGTTGGGTTACCCACAGGTGCCACATTCTGATAGAATTGCCTCATGTAGTCATCTTGCAGATCTTCCTCACCTTGAGGAGTTGTGGACCACAAATTCTCTTGCTCGTCCTCCTCTCGCCCTTGCTCATCATTCGCCATAGTTTGGGTGGCGGCATGAGCGACAACAACATTCCCTTGATTATCTGTTCCGTTGAAGAAATCAGCATGTACCCCATAAAATGGAGGATTAGGCGCTTGTACTCCTGGAAATGGAGCAACACCTCGAATGGTCCTCGCGTTTCGGTGTGACGGGAGGAGACGATGGCAGTGCGTTGTGGTACATGCGGCGGCCGCGCGGTGGGCCCGCTCCTCTCTGGCATGCTGAGTCGTGAGCATCTCCACCAACTGATCCATCCTGATCCTCAAGGTATCAATGTCGCCTTGCATGGCCGTCTGCCTCGTCTCATATTGATCCACTGCTCTTCTCAAGTTAGCTCTTGTTGCGTACGGTCGTCGGGTAGTCAGCTTGAATCTGGGTGAAATGACACGTAATGAGTTTGGCATCCCCTTTTTAATAAAGAAATGCATGATTATGTATGATTAATGCAAAATGCTTATGACCGTGTTCCCATTCCCAAGGATCTTTATCGGACTCATTCACTTGCAAATAATTAGTGCACACAAATGGATAATCAGCTCCTTCATTCAAACATAACAATTGAAATACAAACATTAGTCTTTGTAGAGAAATTAAAGAGCAAGACTGTATGTCCGCTTTTAGTTCAACAGGTACAATGGAGCTGAAGAAAATATAAAAGCAACAAAAGATCAGAAGTGTTGTCCTCTTCGGAGCTTGAAATCTCTTATCTCTTGTTGGAATCGCTCCACTATGTCTCTGCAAAGATAAATGAAGTATTCCACCACCGGGGGCACTCGGTCTTCTTCTAGATCCTCGACGGTGTTGAAGCCTCCATGGGACCTCCACCATGCGCCTACAAAATTCCACCAAGCTGGTGGTTGTCATACAAACTCTTGTTCGCTCTTCCAAAGTGAAAATGGTCTCTCTGTTCACCCAAAGCTCATTCTGACGCCCGGCTTTCTTGCCATCCCTCACACTGGACTTCCAACTCTCCATACGATGCCTCCCATCGGGCCATTAGATCTCTCGCAGTGTCTAACTCTTGGATACTTATGAATCTTATGAATCCTTAGGAGAACCTTATGAATCCTGGATACTTAGGAGGGTAATGGAGGTAAAATTGTCGTTCACTGTGGAGGTTCCATTTGATGTGCCAGAACCTGAAGTCACTCTTGTCCCTATTGAGGAGTTTAATAAACTCAAGCTCACCATCACAGAAATGCAAGCCGAAGAGGGTCGACAACAAGCCATCCTTACTCGTGTTACCCGAGAAAGGGATGATGTAATACAAAGCCTCGAAAGGGATGATGAGTGCTAAAGAGTCGAAGCGGTAGAAAAGGAAAAGAAAGCAAAGTTAGTGTGAAAGACAATTTGGATCTTGCAAACTTTGAGCTAAGGGAGTTCAAGAAAGTTAGCGGTGAACAACAAAGGGAAAGCTTACGCGAGATGAAGAAAGAGGCTATCAAGCGAAGTCAGATTTGAAAACAACTCTCACTGCTCAGATCCTAGAATTGAAAGCTGCGCTGAGAAACATTGAATCTAGTTTGGCGCGCGAAACTCGCCTCAAAGAAGAAGCTCGCTTGGCACGTAATGTAGACTCTGAAGAATTAGCTCAGAAAATCCAAGAGTTAGACACTGCGAGAGATCTAATGGCCCGATGGGAGGCATCGTATGGAGAGTTGGAAGTCCAGTGTGAGGGATGGCAAGAAGAAGCCCGGCGTTAGAATGAGCTTTGGGTGAACAGAGGAGAGACCATTTTCACTTTGGAAGAGCAGAACAAGAGTTTGTATGACAACTACTCAGGCTTGGTGGAATTTTGTAGGCAGTTAATGGTGGAGGTCCCATGGAGGCTTCAGTCAGCTGTCGAGGATCTAGAAGAAGACCGAGTGCCCCCGGTGGTGGAATACTTCATTTATCTTTGCAGAGACATAGTGGAGCGATTCCAACAAGAGATAAGAGATTTCAAGCTCCGAAGAGGACAACACTTCTGATCTTTTGTTGCTTTTATATTTTCTTCAGCTCCATTGTACCTGTTGAACTAAAAGCGGACATACGAGTCTTGCTCTTTAATTTCTCTACAAAGACTAATGTTTGTATTTCAATTGTTATGTTTGAATGAAGGAGGCGATTATCCATTTGTGCACTAATTATTTGCAAGTGAATGAGTCCGATAAAGATCCTGGGAATGGGAACAGTCATAAGCATTTTGCATTAATCATACATAATCATGCATTTCTTTATTAAAGGGATGCGAACTCATTCGTGTCATTTCACCCAGTTCAGGCGACTACCCGACGGTGTCGCAACAAGAGCTAACGAGAAGCGGTGGATCAATATGAGGCGAGGCGAGCAGCCATGCAAGCGACATTGATACCTTGAGGATCGGGATGGATCGGTTGGTGGAGATGCTCACGACTCGACTATGCCGGAGAGGAGGCGGGCCGCCCGTTACTACGCCGCTTTTGCCGCTCGACCTACAACGCGGCTATCTGTTCCTCGTCGTCACCGGAACGCGAGGACCATTCGGTGTTGCCCATTTCGGTCTGGCCTAATCCTCCATTTATAGGGGTACATCTTGATTTCTTCAGCGAGAATAATCAGGGAATGTTGTTGTCGCTCATGCCCCAAACTATGGCGAATGATGAGCAAGGGCGAGGAGGAGCGAGCAAAAATTTGTGGTCCACAACTCCTCAAGTGAGGAAGATCGCAAGATGACTACATGAGGCAATTCATCGAGAGGCACATGGGTAACCACTCCTTTCCGGGCGTGGTCGCCCGGAGAGATGTGCAAGGAGCTTAGCAAGTAAGAGTTGAGAGGAAGAATGTTGTTGGTATACGGACATGTGTCTCGTACCGATGTGGTCATTCATAAAATTCAAAGTGTCGACTTTGAGAAGGTACAAAGCGAGTTGTCGGATATCCATCGAGGATGTATTATGTGGCACATGTTAATAACAATAGGCGATGATCACTTGCTTTCAGATAGTCTCGGGGCATCTTTGGATTGGTACATGCAACTTGAAAAGGCAAATATCCATTCTTGGGACGACTTGTCTAATGCTTTCTTCAAGATACCACTTGATACAATTATGGCCCCGATGATGCGACAGAACATGTCTCAAAAGGATATGGAATCGTTTAAAGTGCTGGTGGATGGTGGCAGGTTGACCGACCTTAGTAGAAAGAGTTGAATGATCATTCATAACAATATTAAATTGATTGGAAGCACTTTCTGATTTCTAATCGGTGATGGTGGGTGAGAAGATTGAAGAATTGAAGGCAGGAAGATTTCGGAGGAATGTAGGATCTGCGATGAAGGCGTTTAATGGTTTCAAGGAAGGAGGCGAAGCATCATATGAAGCACGAGGTAGAGGAAGGGAGACCACCGGTTAGTGCACTCTGATTCCGTACATGTCATACCTATCCGCCATGATTTCGTTATCTTGTATCGACAACCAATGCGGATCGATGCGTATTCACTCGGGTTCCTCGAATCAAGTTCAACAACAAATCAAGAATCGACAAGGTGCGGTTCAGCGAAAGAGCCCGCTTATCGACCAGCGAATCCTGTTCAATGACCTACACCGTCTGCGTACTTAATCCAAGATGGAAGAGTGGTGCCAAATTAAGTGGGGCCTCCCAAACTATGGTTTAATGAGAATGCGGATCGCTTTCCTGCTAACTTCCGGGCATACCACGGAATTGTTTCGCTTGGTGCAAAGTCCGAGAATTAATTGACCGATGTCCCCAACATTGCTAATAATCCATTCCAAGGCATGGGTGCGTCATCGTGACTTTGATGAAGAGATGCGATTATGGAGGTGGGGCAATTGAAGATGTCTTTAAAAAGGTGTTTGAGGAATTGAAAATCTTGGCTTATTGAAAGAAGGTCATGATGGTACATTTGATTGCCAGACAATCCATAGCGTGTAAAGTTCAAGAATTACACGAGTTGATGTATCAACATCTAATTGGTTTAGTCGAGTTCAAGTTGAAGTGGATGTGGTGGTCCCTCTTATCGATAGGAGACTCCGTGTCCCACCATCCGGGAAGAAGAGCACTGCGGAGAACCAATGATGGTTTACCCGCCCATCGGATCCCTCGAAAATACAAAGGTGCCTTAGAATTATGACGGGTGGTCGTGGGTGGCCAATGGTTTAGGAGAGTGTGGAGAACATCGGTATGAGTGGTATGACGTGGCGGTCGAATTTATCACCAAGATCAATGAAGAACAGCAGAAAGTATCGGATGTTCCTCCAAAAAGATGGAGTTGTTGTTTGAATGCGGAAGAGTTAAAGGATATCTTTAAGCGAGTGATGAGACTTTAAAGATCATTAAGAGGAATGACTAGTAGTTGACCAACTTAGTCGGAACTCAACAAAAATCTCAATCTTGTCCCATTGAAAGTTGGCCCGGAGATGGCAACATTGAAGTTCTCGATAGCTCGTCGTGGGGGGATATCCTCAATCAATTTATTAGATGTCGCAATCTCGAGCTTAAATGATGGTAGTACATGTTCACCGGATCTCCCTCGAATGGTGGTCATAACATGGCTATTCACATTGGAGCGACTCTTGCCGAGTTCTGGTTGATACCGGGCTCGGCGTAATCCCAAGGCGACATGGCTCATTGCGGTGAAGGGCAATTATGAAACCTAGCTCTCTAAGTGAAGGCTTTCGATGGATCGCGGGATGGCGGTGGGGAGATTGATCTTCGGTATCGGACTGACTCTTCAATATTACTTTTCAAGTGATCGATATCTTTCACGATACTGTTTGTTGGAAGACCACGGATACACGGTGCGAAAATCACTTGACCACCAATTGAGTTCTTGTTGAACAACGGTGGTGGAAGTTAGTGGTGAAGACTACAGTTAGTCATATGCGAATTCAAGTATGTGGATGTGGAGATGAGTGCATGAACCCTCTTTCAAGCTTTGGAGTTGTGGAATGCAAAAGAAGTCAAGCTGAAAAACCTAGAGGTAATATAACCCGTTGGCAAGATGTCAAGGCTCTTATTGCTGAAACCACGAAGGTTAGAATGCGGTGATAAATGTGGAAGAAGAAGGACAAAAGCGGACTCGACTATCGATCATACTCAGGATCGTGATTCGAGGAGATAGGAAAGGAAGATCCCGTCGAGGCTTTGTGCCGTCAGAAAGGCTATCTGCCATTGAAGATGAGTCGTGCTCGGATACTCGTGTGGCGCAGAATGGGCGTCGATGTTGCCCTCATTTCATTTCAAATTTCTTGTTTTTAATTAATCGGCGAGCCTGTTGCTGAACGGAACTTTATCTTCGATAAAAGTGCATTTTATTCAATTGAGATCCTTTTATTGTTTTTACTTTTGCTTTCGATGCATCTTAAATAATAAAACAACAAGACTTTCCTTTGTTTTCTGCTAAATAAACATACATCTAAAGATAAAATCAATCATTTATGCGGATCACGAAATTGAGCTTATTGAACATAGCTATAACTCCTTTGACCGATTCGATCAGGCCGAAGATGGCGAAGACTATGAACTCCACGAAGAGTTGGCGTCGATTGAGCACTGAAGTATCCAACCTCAGGGAACCGATGGATGTGATCAATGCGAAGAGGATCTCAAAGAGTCAAAGTGGAACTGGGTGAAGATAAAGATGAGTTGGTCACTGCGAGTTGTAGATGTGTTACTGGTCATATCGCTGGACTTGTCTGAATAACCTTGTAACCGCTAAGCCGAATGCTCTCCGTGGCAAAGATCGGGAGGGCGTCACGAGATGGCTAAGAAGATCGAGCAGTGAAGAAGCGTTCGGCATTCCTTCTTGTGTCGGTATATCCAGTTGGATTGCCAACATTGTACATCCCCGAAGGATGGAAAGGTTGGGATGTGTGTAGACTACGAGACTTGAATCGAGCGGCCAAGGATGACTTTCCTTACCTCGCATTGATGTTTTGGTCGATATACGGCTCGATCGTCAGTTTTCTCCTTCATGGATGATTTCTCGGGTATAATCGGATCAAGATGGATCCTGAGACATGATGAAGACCACGTTCACCACCGTAGAGCACCTTACATTACAAGGTCATGCCTTTGGTTGAAGAGCATAAGACAACTTATCAAAGAGCCATGGTAGCTCTTTTCCATGATATGATGCATAAAGAAATCGAGGGTCTATGTGGATGATATGATTGCCAAGTCTCGGTGAAGAAGAGCACATTGTCCATCTCGGAAATTTGTTTGAAAGATTGAGGAAGTACAAACTTGATTGAATCTAACAAGTGTACTTTGGTCCGGTCGCTACTTGGATTCATAGTGAGCCAACGAGGTATCGAGTAGACCACGACAAAGTAAAGTTATTCAAAAATGCGGCACCGAGCGGAGAAAGAAATTTGTGGTTTCTTGGGACGCTTAAATTACATTTCCCGGTTCATATCACATTTGACAGCTACTTGTGAACCTTTGTTCAAATTGTTGAAGAAAGATCAAGCCATCATATGGAATGATAATTGTCAACGAGCATTTGATAAGATCAAGGAGTACTTACAAGAACCACCGATCTTGATACCGCCTGTGCCCGGGAGGCCTCTCATAGTGTACCTCACCGTACTCGAAGGATCTATGGGTTGTGTTCTAGGGAAACATGATGAAACGGGAAGAAAAGAGCATGTAATCTACTATCTGAGTAAGAAGTTCACTGAATGTGAAAGTCGGTATTCTCTGCTAGAGAAAACTTGTTGTGCTTTAGCATGGGCCGCCCGTCGTTTGAGACAATACATGGTGTGTCATGCTACAATGTTGATATCTAAGATGGACCCTATCAAATATATCTTTGAAAAGCCAGCTTTGGTTGGAAGGATTGCACGTTGGCAGATGTTACTATCTGAATATGATATTCATCGTAACTCGAGAAAATATCAAGGGGAGTGTGGTATCAGAATATCTCGCCCACCAGCCTATGGAGGACTATCAATCGATGAGGTTTGACTTCCCAGACGAAGATGTCATGTTTATCAGAGAATGCAACATTCCTGGACCAGAGGAAAGACCCAAGCCAGGATCCCGGTGGACACTTGTGTTCGATGGAGCATCAATGCGATGGAGTCACGGAATAGGCAATTATAACTTCTCCATATAGCAGAATCATTACGATTGTACAAACAACATGGCAAAATATAAAGCTTGTATTTTCGGGATAGAAGCCGCTATTGATTTAAGGATCAAAATTCTTGAAGTTTATGGAGATTCAGCACTCGTCGTTTTCCAGGTCAAAGGAGGTGGGAAGCTTCGTAATGAAAAGTTGATTAAAATGCGAGATCATGTTTTGAAGTTGATACCGTACTTTGATGAGATTACTTTCCATCATATTCCTAGAGAGGAAAACCAGTTAGCTGATGCTTTAGCCACTTTATCTTCAATGTTTAAGGTCAAGTGGGCTAATGAAGCACCTTCCATCACTATCGGCGTCTAGACAAACACAGCTCTTGTATGATGGTTGATGAAGAAGCGGTAAACCTTGGTTCTACGACATCAAGCGATTACATAAGGCGAGTACCCGAAGGTGCTTTAAAATAGTCTCGGTACTCAACAAGCTTTCTTTGCACCGATCGCATCTACGACTCAATATCGCTGCAAAGCCTCCAATTTTGTCGTGTCTTCCCACAGCTTCTTCACATACGGTTCAACAACGCCGTACGACCTCTTTGTTACGCAAGCACCTCGGTTGGAGGTTCTTCTCCGCACCTAGCTCGATCAAGTGCGTCTTTTTCGAGCTTGACTAGCTCGATCACTCACCAATAGGGCACGCATGATGATATTGATCAACTTTGAACATGAAATATAAAATGACTAATTCGGTGCCAAGATGCATAGCATTACATGTTAAGGAAACCTGACAATATTAATATGAAGCGAGAAGAGGAGACTACTAAAACAACTAATTCATTGGAGCTTTAGTGCCTATATAAGACATAAATAATTTGCATAATGATGCTTCCATAAACATACGAGAAGACATGCATAGTTGCATGAAAGACAAAACATACATAAATGATCATTCATCCACTCTAATATTCTCACCTCTACAACATTGACTTTCCTTTCTTATGCTATTTATCACCCAACATTCAACTCTAAATATGAGGCATTGTTAGTCTTATGCTTTACAAGAAAAATAAGCTTGACTAACATTTCTCTATCCAAATCACATGAAACCAGTTCTCGATTAACACCCTCCATTGGATCCTATAGTTAAAATCTCCCTATATATCCCTGTCATTTTATATGATGAACCTAAGGTACCCAAACCTTGATATTTGTGGTATAATATGTTATTCAATTTTTGTCTCTAATTTGTGTGCCTTCTACTAAACGTGTATTCTATATACTATATTTTATTTCTACTCAAACGAAAACTATATGTTTCCACATTACTATGTTCTATTTCTACTCAAGCAAAAACTAATTGTTTCCATGACCTGTCTTCAGGTCTCTCTCTATCCTTCCATGTATTCCTTTTCTTGACATTTTAGCTATGCCTAAATAATACGGAAAACTATGTATGCTGGCATTGTCTTCTCGGATGTGTAAACCAAGATAAAATCATATGCGGTCAAAGCAGACCTTAAACCAAGATAAACAGTCAAAACAGACCTTTGTGTGAATCTTTACTCTTGGAAAATCTTATGTAGCTCCGTATGGACTTTCCACACATTAATGATAACCCCTCGCATATATTAGATTGCTCAAGCATAAGAAATCCAAACTATTTTCTTCTTAGGGTCTTGCACAAAACCTTTTAAAGAAAACCATCATATGTTTTTTCCATATGATTGAAAGCCGTGAACAAATCCTTTTTATTCAAAAACCAATTTTAAAAAGTCTATAATTCTTATGAGGTCATATCATTGCAAATAATTGTTTGTTTTCATTTCAATGGGCACTAAGAAATGCGTAGGACATATTGTGCTTATGCACTTTTAGAAATTAAAACAAAATGATTATAAGATATTAATCCAAGATATTAATCATTTGAGATGTCTAGTCCTAAGTTGTTGTGGGGTCGAGATCTGAGAGTTCCACGTCAACTAGAAATTAGTGCTTGTGTGGCTTGGGCAACCCTCACCATACAAACCGGTTTTATAAGGTTTCAGCTAGACTTAAAGCTCAGATTCTAAGATGGTATTAGAGCCCGTCCTAGATCTTAGATTTGTTAGTTGGGCAAGATCTTTGTTTTACCGACCACACATGTCCATGCTTAAGTCATCCAGTCATGGGCGTTTGAGATCCATGCATTCCACCGGCGTTGGTTTTGTCAGTTGAGTAAGGTCTAAGCCCAATTCCAAGTATACAAGCATATATAAAAATACAAATGCATGATATTTCCTCTTAATCTTTAGATAATTCCATAATTTTACAATGGAACCCGGACCCAAAAACAACTAGTTCAGAGGTCATAGCTCCAAATATTCTACATGGGTTGGTGTTGGCCTATCAAAAAACTCTATGGAGAACTATGATGTAACTAAACAGGCTATGGACAAAGGAAGATACCTCCCAATATTCTACATGGGTTGGTGTGGCCCTGTCAAGGTCCAAATGCATTTTGATATCCTCGAAGCTCTTCCATTTCGTTCCTTTGTCAAACCTGCATCATAAATGTCAAATTATTATGTAATTTCTCCAACAACATTGACATTCGAAGCTAGAAATTTTTAGCCACATAAGGAAAGGATTTAATAAGATTTTGAGAAGTGTTTTACATTATAATTTACAACGGTTAAAGGAAAAAAAGATATTGCTATTATAAGGCCAAATATTAACCTTGAAGGCGTATATGGTTCATTTATTTCAATATCCAAATCATCGAGCCATCGAGATGCTTGGTAAGGATATCAATTGGCTTGCACGTCCTTCACGCAATCTAATCTCGAGACCTAAACTTGCTTTGATCGAAATGAAGCGCATATGAAATTGTGTTTATCATCAGATTGGTAATACTATTTTGTTTTGAATAACAACAAATGGAAGCAATTCAAGCAACCATACCTCCACTTCTCTTTTCCGGAACTCGGCTCGAGCACGTTCTCAGCTAACAATGCTGTGAAAAGATAATGGGTATAATAAATATTTTAAAGAATATAGCAAGGACGGTGGTACCCAAAAATAATTTTACTTCTAAGCGTGAACTTACCATTTCTTCTTCGTGCCGTGCTTTCTCAAGTGCCCTTTCTTCTCTTCTTTTTTTCACCTTTTCAATTTCCGCCTGCATTATAATTTTAACATGAAATTAGTGAATGTTAAATGGTAGATGGAAAGTTTAATTGTTTTGATTGACCACATCATCATAAGTCAAATCAATAACCCAGGACACACCAACAAACTAACTAGTTAGTAGTGGCAAACTGGCAACTGAATATATAGTAATAACAAGTAGAAATTTTATAAAAATTGTAAGGTAAGTAGTCTACATCCTATATATGCAATGTCCTAACAAACAAAACATTTCGGAGAAAATTTCTTACCATCCTTTCTCTGTCTCTTTTCTCAGCTTTAACTGAATACTCATCAATAGGCACACCTTGAACAACATCACGCTCAATCTTCTTCCGCCAAACAAACCTACAAAATAGTTTGTTCATAAATAAGATGATGTAAGTAAGCATCACTCAGCTACTAATACACTAATTTCTAGAGCAGAACTTACTTCTCATTAAGATTGGAGTCACCAAATGGATTTGAGTCATTTGAATCTTCAATTTTTTAGCAACTTTCAATGCCTGAGCACAAAACCAAGACAAATGAATCAAACTCTTCAAAGCCAAATCAATTCTTCATAGAACATCATCAAATATGGATAGAGAAGCAAACTTTAAATTTCCAAACCTTTCTCTGCGCTTTCTTAGCCATGTACTGTGCTATTTCCTCTTCAGTAATTTTCCTGGAGGATTTCCTCTTCCTCCCACCCTTATCACTACCACTGCCATCAGAAGAACTATCGGACCCCGAGTCATGGAGGCGGCTACGCCGCCTCTGCCGATCACGGCTTCTATCTGAATCATCGGATTGCGAAGAAGTTGATTCCGATTCAGAATCATCCGATTTCCGTTTTCTTCTTGATTTCCTACTCTTGCTACTACTACCCATTCTATTTTCTTCTTAGATTTCTTACGCTCAGAAAAAAACGGAACCTAAAACCCTAAAACAACGGTTATATTTAAGAAAACGAGAAAGCATACGCGCTACGAGATTCTAACCTTAGCAGTATTTGCGGCGGAGAATGATTGTGTAGTACAAAGTTGAAGATAGAAGTTCGAAATTTGAAGATAGAAGTTCTAACCTAGCAACGAACCTGGAGCGTAGAACACAGCTGGCGAATGACGACTTGACGACGACGGTGCCAATCAACGGCCGGAGTTCGACACCGAGCTTGAAATTCGGGTTTTTGTTTTCTGTCAGTGAAGACGAATGGGCCGAAGCCCAACAAAAATAGCTATGGGTTGTCTTTCTACCGCTTCTCTCATGCCTCTCGTAACAACAAATGTTTCTTTATTTTTGAAAATATATCTCTCAACTCGTTAAACTTTATTTTTGTCAAAATTTAGTTCGAGAGATGTATCTTTAAAAATATCAACATCTACATTGATGAAAAATGAAAATAATTCTAATTATTACATTTATTGAATTTTTTATAACAATCCACCATGGCCTTCAAAGGGATTCATTTTAGGCTCGATTATTTTAGTATCGACAACATATTTGTATGCATTTGAATGGAAAATTTTATCTGTGTCTCTGATTATCCCTATCCTTACAAATAATTTTTTTTGACAAAAATATCTTTGTATAAATATTTACACATTCAAAAAAATCATTTTTCATCATTTTACTTCAAAGATCGAGAAAGATCGGAAAACACAACAAAGCGTTATTTGAAACTCCACGAAAACACTAATCGGAGGCAGTGTCTCAAATCCAATTTATATCGTAACACTCCGAATAATCCATCAATAAGTACTCGGTTTACACAAAAAAAACAACTCGGATAACACAGCGTGGGTTCTGCGATTTTCATAATTTCAATAGGATAATATTTAGTCACATTATCGATTCTTATTTCACTATTTCAAATAGGGGTGTAGTTTAGGCGGTTTTGAAGAAAAATCACCGAATCGCAAGAGAAAAAAGTGCGATTCGATTTGGTTGATTGGCTTTTAAAAATAAATTCGAACCAAAGCAAACCAAATGTCTGGTTTGGATTGGTTCGTTTAGTTGATGATTTACAAAAAAAATATATAATTGTCAAAATAAAGGAAAATATATTGAGCCACACGTACACATATAAAGGAAACTATAATTTTGAGTTTAATCGTTCATACATTACTAAAAAAAAATTTAATTGTCAAAATAAGTTTATAATTTCATATAGAAAATTATGTATTATAATTTCATCTAAATCTAAATAATAATACGCATAAGATTGCATTCTTAAATAACTATTATACAAAGAATACGATAAAATATATTTTGTGAAAATAATATTTATAAACGAATAATATTTTGTTTTTCACAATTTGAAAATTAAAATAAATATCATACAAAGAATTTGATAAAATATACACATAATACATGTTGACTTCTCTAAAGAATTAAAGGAATATATATTGATTAGTAAGATTTTATAACATAATGCAGTTTGGTTTGATTTGGTTTGGTTCAGGTTGCAAAATACACACCACGAATCGAAGCGTGCGGTTCCGTTAGAAAATGACTCAAACACATCCGAACCAAATGCGATTTTTTGTGGTCTCGGTTTGGTTCAGTTTGGTTTTGCAATTTTTTGTGGTTTCGGTTTGGTTCAGTTTGGTTTTGTGATTTTCTATTGGACCGATTTGGTTTTGAAAACCCCTAATTTCATATAACACGTTAATGTGTTATCTAGTTCTTCTTTTAATTAAATTTTCTTATTTATTTTCAATGGTTCGCATGAGAGAAGGCTCAAGCGACAACAGTATGTGGAAAAGGATTGAAGAACGACAACGTCGACGAGAGGTGAATGATGGAGAATGACATCAGCAGCCTTAGGTAGGTCCATTGCAGCCAGTGTTTCCTAGAGGACCGACTGATATGTCTTTTCTGGTGAGGTATGAGGGTCACGTTGCTCGCCATTTATGGTTCAGCGATGTGAGTTAATCTTTATGTTGAATAACTTTTTATTTGTGAGTACTTATATATTTTATAACATATATACTATAAAAAAAATTCTGAAGAGACAACCGGAGAAAAAGTTAAAGGTTGTTGCACATGGCAACAAACTGATATGATTGGTTCTGTATATTCTCCCACCTATGATACTGACTTGTTTGGATGACTATGTTCTATCCTCTCTCCAGATAATCAATTTGTCGAGGATAAACCAAAATCTGGTATCGGCCTTCGTAGAGAGGGCGCATCTGGAAAGATCCTCATTTCATATGCCATTTGGCGAGATGACCATTAATTTGGACGATGTTTCATATCTTCTTCACATGTCGATTAGGGGTGAGTTGGTTGATCCTCAATAAGGCTTCATTTATAATGATATTATTATACTAGTTATTGATCTGATGGGTGTTCCATTGGACGAGGCAGCTGAGGAGATCTATTTTTGTAGATGTCCTTATTATAGGATGGATTGGTTGAAGACGATATGTGTTCGTCAAAGAGTTGCTAATAGATTTGAATGTGTTGCTAGAGCCTATATGATGGTGTTGTTAGGTTACCCCATAGCATGGGATGGGCGTCCCACCTAATTTTCCTTCCCTTTCCAGTTGTGTGTGTATTTGCCATGCCTATGTTTTTTTTTTGGTTTTTGGCAAATGGAAATTAGCTGCTGT
This sequence comes from Vicia sativa, assembly GCA_021764765.1. Taxonomy (NCBI): domain Eukaryota; kingdom Viridiplantae; phylum Streptophyta; class Magnoliopsida; order Fabales; family Fabaceae; genus Vicia; species Vicia sativa. Next base: position 57,098,805 of record CM038797.1, on the reverse strand, counting down.
ATAGATGCGTGTAAAATAGAGTAATTGAGATAATATATGGGAAATAATAGATTCCTATAATTAAGATAGTAATGTTATAAATTAGCTTGTCACTGGGAGGTTTAACAGGAATAAGAAAATAGTGGGTAGCAGGTTCTATAACATATACTGATATTATAGTAGCAGCGCTGGATTTTAATAACAGTATGTATTTGTGGATGCATGGAATTAACAATATCAGAATAATAAAATTAATAGAATCTAGGTAATAATTGACCGTGATAATAGTGGATAGAAACAATACCGAATAAGCCGAATTATAATTTAAGCGGTAAAAATTAGTTGTCCATAATTGATCGAGATTTGTCAGGATAATTAATATATATTGGTAGGTAATTGTGTTTGTTTTGTTTTGTCGAAACGATGTTGAATACGTTGATTTGTAGGTACAGTTGAATAAGTTGAATCGTCCCAATTTATGGACAGATTAAGTTGCAGGTCATATGGCCAACATTGTTAAGTTGTTATGTTGTTGTAGGTCTTGTGACCAATGTTGATCAAGTTGTTTGCAGTTGTTGCATTTTGTCGTTGTTGTGTTGTGTTGAATAGGTTGATGGTGTGGTTGTTGTCGCATGCATAGCATTTACATAATTAAGTTGGCATTGATGGCACCACGTTGAAAGTTGGAGGCTTATGCCTTGGCCTTGATGGGACCACTTTGAAAGTTGAAGGCTTATGCCTTGTTGAATGCCTCGATAAACTGGCATATTTTAAGTTGGGAGTTATGCTCCAATGGTACCACATGCATATGCATAGTTGAGTCGCATTTGAGTTGCATATTGAAGTCGTTGTTATTATTATGTTGTTTATTGATTGTCGCTTTGTTGTTTGATATAAGTTATAGTTGTTACAAGTTGATGTTGTTCTGAGTTGGCATGAGTTGCTATTGTTATTAAGTTGTGTTGATTTAACTGTTATGTTGATCGATTAAAATTGTCTTGTTGTTGCTATTAGGTTGCTTGTCAATTGTTGCATACTTGATATATGAAGCGGTGAAATTTGTATAATTCTAGTCTAATATATTGATTATCATACTTTTGTTTATATTATTTGATATCTCACCCCTTCTGTTGTGATGTTGCCTCTACGTGGGTAATGTGCAGGTAATCATGAAGATTAGCTGATGATTAGTAGTTGTTAGTTCGAGTTGGTGTCTTTTGCTCTGATACGTAGCCCTCGGGGGGATAAACGATAGTTGTTTTCGTTTGTTGTTATTACTTTAGATGTTGAATTAAAGGATGAAATTTATGAAAGTACTTGCTGATGTCTTATACTAAGTTGAAGTTGTTTTGTTGGATAAAAGAAGTTTATTCCGATGCGTAGTAATTATAAGTTGCCTTATTTTCAAGAAGATTAATACAGGTTGTTTAGAGTTCATCCAGATATGTTGTGCTATGTATCTATGTACTAAATGCGAATAGTTGTCATTGTTTTTAGTTGAAAATGTATCATCCCATATTTTGTTAGAAACTTTATCACTCTGATTTATCTATTAATTTATTGGGTAGAAATGGGGTGTTACATTAGTGGTATCAGAGCAGGTCGGTCCATCCGACTAGTGTTATCTAATGTTGTTTATTCCTTTGTACGCGATAAGTGTGTGAAACAATGTCGGTACTTGTTTTTTTCTGATCACTTGTTTGCAGGAATTGAGTTGAACCTAAGTGGGGGAGAAGTTATGCTTCTCGGATTTGCTTCCGTTGCAAGATGTTGGTTTTGTATGTTGTTGATGGCTACAATGCATGTGTTGTTGAAGCTTTGTTGTTTCCCGAATTCAAAGGTAACACAGATTTAAGATTTTGGTTGTTTAACAAGTTGGAGCGTCTTGGAAAAGGATAATTGTTATAATATGGAATTTAGAAATTTTGAGCTACTAATGAGCAGTAGCGTTGTTTGAGCAGCCTAATGAATGCCTAATTCATAATAAAATATCACATTAGAACATGGCATTTATCTTACTTAAATAACATGATTCTCACATAAAAAAAACCCCAATTATTGAATAGATATGGGTTGTACATGTTTACTTTCGCTTTGAGTGTCTTTTGTGCAGGTTTATGCCATTGAAGAAAAACCATAAAACAAACAGTTTGCTTAGCGTACCTCCAACGAAGTCAAAGAACAAAATTCAAAATTCAAAAGAAGCGTGATTCGCTTAGCGAGATATAGTTCGCATAGCGAAACCAAGTCAGAAAGAAAAACATCGAGTTCGCATCGTGACACACAAAAGAGTTAAACAGCGAGCTAAAGTTTAGCGCAGGCGGTCATAAAAAGATATTTTGAAGACTTCAAGTTGAAGAAAGCAACTTTGCTAAGCGAGCCATATTTCGCTTAGCGAACTTTGGCAGTAACAAGTTGACAACTTGATTTGAAAACTTATCATAAAAGAAAGGACTTCGCTTAGCGAAATATAGTTTGCTTTCGACTCGGTGACGGGCGGTATAAATAGGCGAGAACTCGGTTCGATTGCAAATTCAGTTTTACGACTTGTAATACATTCTATAACATTAGTGTAATAGTTTAGTAGAGGTTGTAAGGAGAAGGAGGTGGATTCGCATCAAGAGTTGGGAAATCGTCGTTGATGTCGTTTCTACTCAACTCTTCAATTGTACTTCAAGCTACCATGAGTAGATAAATCCCTCTCTTGTTGGGATTGGTCATAGTTCACCGAATCAGTATGTATTTACTTTAATCATGGCATTATATATAATTTATGTTTGAATCATTATCGTTGTTATCTTTTCTTTACCGTTTATTTAATGGATTAAATCGATATTGACAAATATGGTTCTAATCTCGATCCAAGATTACAACTGTTAAATTCTAGCTGCTAGACATAAAGTTAGGTTTAATATTCACAAGTATTGAATCTTAATGTTGTCGTATCATTTAATAGGCTGAGAAATCATCGATTAAACCATAAGGTAATAAATCACATCAAAGTTTACACATAAGCTTTGTTTGTGCGTGATACATGATGATCTTGAAACATTCATAAGTTATGTATAATTGATCCTAGTTTTGCATATCGAATCGGTGAATGAAAACCAATTTCCAACGAGTTTATTTCTCTGAATTTATATTTCGTTATTTATGTATTCTACTTTTCGTCATTTATAAACCAAACAATCTTGAAACTTATGCTTAGAAATATAGAAATCATTGAACGGTTTGATATCGCTCCATCCACATGGATACGATAAAACAAATACTTCATGTGATAATACACAACATCAAATTGGCGTTGTTGTCGGGGATTGGGGTTTAAGGTATTAAAACATCGCAATTGTTTCTATACTTCTAACTTTTGTGAATTTGTTATATATTGTATATATTTGTTGTCTTGCAACCTTTTGTTCAAGTGTTTGGATAGGTGAAAAATCTATTTATACTCTGAGGCAAGTGTTCAAAGATCAACTTATTTTGATTAGAAATCAAAAGACAATCTAAAAACAAGAGACAAACCAAGAAGCGAGACAACTATCCAAAAGAAAAATCACCAAGGACTTCTACTTCCACTTCCTCAACAAACCGATCTATCAACGAAGCAATGGCGAAGTTGTTAGCAGTCCATGTGCAAGCGGTCCAAGGCAATGGATCGTCTCAACAATAATCCAACCACAAGATAGCGGAAATGAAAACAAGGTTGCTTCAGATTATTTACGCTAACCCCTTTGCAGGTTTGAATCATGAAGATTCATACATTCACCTCACCAAATTCTATGAGATTGTCGGTACGTTAGGTACACCAGAGGTTGAGGAAGAATTAGTGTTCGTGATACTCTTCCCGCATTCTTTGATAGGAGAAGCCATGGATTGGTATCTTGGACAACCCACAGAAATAATGACAAATTGGAATGTCTTGGAAGAAAACTTTCTTAACAGGTTCTTTCCTCACAATCGTTTCATGGATGCAAAAACAACAATAGCCGCATTCACGCAAAGTGCAACAGAAACTCTTCGTGAAGCTTGGGAATGCTACAAGTCCATATTGCACAAATGTCCTAATCATGGTTTCGGTAATCTCACACAAATTCATGTTTTTCGCAATGGATTGTAGCCCCAACCAAAGCTCCTACTTGACGCAACAATCGGTGGTTCGTTATTATCCAAAAGTGCAGAGGAAGCAGTTGCTATCATCAACCGTATGGCTCTCAATGATCACCAAGTTCAGTATAACACAGGTGCAACACGAAAGAAATATGGTATTCTTGAGTTGGATACGAATGATGCAATCTTGGAACAAAACAAGCTTCTCACGCAAACTGTGGAAGAATTGACAAAGCAACTCTCAAATCTTCCACAATAACTCAAACAAATGCACCTAAACCGCAACAAGTAGCATCATGTGAGCGTGTAGAGGTGACCATCCAAGCTGTTTTGTCCCCGATCAATGAAGAAGTCAATTATTTGGTAAATTAGCAACAAAGGCCGGTTCCATTTCAAAACAATCAAGGATATCCATACAATAACAACGCAAATCGGAAGAATCAGTATCAAAGTTAGACTCAGCCATATAAGCTTTCAAAGATAGAGGATACCTTGAATCAATTTATGCAGTTGTCCATGGCCAACCAAAAAAATACGGATGCTTCGATTAGAAATCTAGAAACACAAGTTGGGCAAATTGCAAAAGCAGTTAAGTGAGCAACAAACAAGAACTTTCACCGCCACTCAAACTAATCCAAAAGAAACTTGCAATGTCGTTACAACAAAGATTAAGGATGTAGCTTAAGCGAATGTTGGGGAGAATGTCAAGAAAAACAATTTGAAAATGAGAAAAAGAGGAAAAGACCAAAGTTGATCCTGGAACCGTGACATTACCAGTTATCATTTAAAGCATCAATTTCGACAAAGCCTTGCGGGATCTTAGACCAAGAACCAACTCATTCCATTGGCCATTCTTAAAAAGATTGGTAAACTTGATTTGCAACCAACAACAATGAAATTACAACTTGTCAATCAATCGTGGCATAGTGAAGAATGGTGAAGCTTGAAAGTTTTCTATTCTATTTTATTGTGATGAATATGGATGAATATGACAACATACCTCTGATGTTAGGCCGTCTATTCATAAAAGCATCCCAAATGATGATCGATGTCGATGAAGGAACAATGACGATAAGGTGCAAAAATGAGAAGGTGGACTTCAACTTGTTTCAAGCCAAACATCACAAAGGAAACTATTTTAAAGTTAAAGCTCTTGATGAAATAGGACTAGGCGAAGAGGAAGGATGATAAAGAAAGGCCAAAGCATGGTGGCAAGGATACTTTGAAGAATTCATACAAGCCACTTTAATTTTTCGTAAAAATAGACGTCGAGCTAATGACGTTAAACAAGCACTTGTTGGGAGGTAGCCCGATCCTTTGCATCTTTATTTTCTTACTTAAATTAGTTATTTTTATATGAAGAAAATAATATGAATGAGCCAAAATGAAATTACATAAGCGAATTACGCATGAATTAAGCTAAACTGTTTAGCTAGCGAACATAGCAGAATCAGCAAAAATGTCATTCATGCAATTTTCTTCACTTTTGTAATTTTGTCTTTTAAATAATTTTTAAGATGTAGGTGTCTTATGATCAATCCATGACTTTTTTCTTGAGAATTATTCTCTTCAACCAAAATGGGAAAGGCAAGGAGTGGAAGACCAACTTCACATATATCAACAAAAGTGTAATGGTAGGGATTTAAAATTGAAAGAATTGACCAAACCAATTATGTGTTTATTTCTTTCTTAGAATTTATCATGAGTATGACATGAGTAATCTGCATAAAACCAATTCATTCAATCCTAAGCCATGACATGTTTTCCTTATGAATTACTTAGTTCCTAAACAAGAAAAGTGAGGTAAACCTTCCATTGTTCACCATATGCTTAGGAGACTGACAAATTTTTGTTTTAACTCATTTAATTCATTCTTGATATTGCATTCATGTTTATTATAGTAAAGACATAGAAGGGATAAAGGCATTTATTTGTTAATTGAGCATAACTAGCAAGCCAAATTGTAGCATCATGTGTCCTTGTGAGTAGTGATCATCTGCAAACCACTTTTGAGCCATATGACATGAATACATCAGTTATGAACTGAATAATGCATTACGTACACCACTTGGTGTATATTATTCCACATCTTTGAAAAATCATCAAATTTCATAATTGATAGATTCTATTTTTCTTATATTGAACCTTGCAACCATTGATATCTTGTACAAAACCTTGAAGAGCATTCAAAGAATAATAGAGTTTTGTTAAAGTTGGGGAGGAAAATAAATAGGTTTAGTTCAAAAGAAAAATTGAAAAGTGGAAGAATCAAAAGAAAATAAAGGAAAAAGAAAGATGAAAATAAAGAGCAAATGAATATCAAAGAAGAATGAATATGATAACACGAATTTATATAACATATTTGACGTAATTTTCATAGACAATGTTACTATTTTTATTTAATTATATTACTTTATTTCTGTATTACGTTGGTATTTTCTATGTTTCAGGTATTTGTATTAGATAAAGATAAATTGAGCAAAGAAGTAAAATCGAGGAAAAATCGGATTAAAAAGCAAAAGAAATGAAGCAAAGGGGTGATATAGCAGAAGAAAATAATATGGTGAAGACTAAGTCCAGCAAGCAAAAGCCCAATCCGCGTGGAGCTAAGCCCAGCACGCAAGTCCCACTTGCCACGTGGCTGAGACGGTCGTCTCGTCCTCTCACTTTCCTTGGAGGCGCCCGCCTCAAGTGGGACCCACCATCTGCCAACATCTTGAGACGCACGTCTCAGTCTTCTCTTCCACGTGGAGGCGCCCGCCTCCTACTCTCAAGCGTCATATTTTCTCTCCACGGTCACATTTTGGATACGAAGTTTAGGAATGAGAAGTTACCAAGTGAGGATATAAATACAAGTTCAAGTTTCAGAATTAGGGTCGGCAGTTTTACCGAACAACCTTCTTTCTTTATTTCGCAATTTTATTTCAGTTTTGTACTTCGAATTTATTTTAGTTTTCAGTTTCTTTGTTTAAGTTTTATTTTCAGTTTTTCACTGATCTAACCTTACGTTAGATCTAGTGCTTTTTATTCCTTGTCGTATTTCCTTTTCTTTGAATTCAAGAAGTCTCCGAGCAGATCCAACCGACTTGTGGTGGAGTGCCCGTTTATTTCGAAGAACAAGATTATTTCCAGTATTCTTATTTTCAGGTTTTTAATTTAATTATTTTATTTGTCATATTGTTGCCTGATATTATTTATTTGATTTCGGAAATGTTTAATTATATTGAACCATATTATTTATGCATGTCTGAATTAATTAATATGTACGCTAAATCTTCGATATTGGTATGTAAATTAATCGAACCAAAGGAATCCAAAAAGCGGCATAATGTTACGTTGTTAAAAATGTTCTTTCGACTTAGATATCTAATTTAATTTATTAAAGGTTTAGAAACCAACGAAAGTTTGAGGTTAATAAACTAGACTAAGGTTAGAAACCAACAGGCGAGTTTGAGGTTTTAAACGGATAGTGGATACTAGGTATTATTTTTAAAGGCGGAGCGTTTAAAAGCGATTAAACCTTATTTATTTTCAAAATGTGTTTTAAAATCGGTAGGGATAGCGAGAGCATACGTTAGGATTTAATTACATGATCGATTCAATAGGCGAAAGTTTGAGATAGGATTTTAGATGAATATTGTTTCTTTGAAGAGATTTTCTATCAACTTGAGAAACAAGCGGTGGAATTTGGACCTCCTTAGGTTAGGCAATTACATATCGATATTGTTTAATTATTATATTTTCCTTAACCAATATTTTAAAGAATTATTCGCCTTAGCGTATCGTAACTTAGGATAACGATAGATCGATTTATAGTCTCGTGGGTTCGATATCTTTTAAAACTACGCGATAGGGTTGTGCACTTGCGGTTCTTTGATTAATAGGCGATAAAGTCGCGATCAAGTTTTAGGCGTTAATTATTCAAGTCGATATTGTAACTACGGTGTTACACCGTATAGACTAAGGTACCTTTACCTTGTTTACCATGTATAACCCAAATTTTCCCTCGCCCATTATCGTTATTATGAGGACCACAAGAATCTCATAGATCGACCTTGAAATCTTGATGGAAAACTTTAATGCTTCACAAACCTACTCTTACCCAAACTACCTCCAAAACTACCAATCCCGTATTTTGCGGAACCACAAGAAATTTATAATTTCAACCAAACTTTTCTCAACCCAATTCTTCCTATAATTGTCAAACTCAATATTTTGAAGAATCACTAAAACCATATAAATCGATCTCGAAATATTAATGGAAGATTTTAATGAAACATCTAGGATGATAAGTCGCAGGCACAAGACTTTAACTTACTTTCAAGACTACGAAGAATCGCAAGATTTTAATTTTGAAACATCAATAGAGTTCATATGAGATGATAACTAACTCTAGGTTAGAGTCTATGATTGAGCACTTTGTAGAGCACAAATTATCCAAAATGAAGCACAAATTATCCAAAATGAAGAACGAAAACAAAGTCTTCAAAATAATGAAACCCTTAGCCAACTAACCAATATGGTTTGAATCCTCGCGTCTCACACCATTGGCTTAGAGACTCAAATATCCCAACTCGAACAAAACCTTCTAGGATCGAGGAAGATGTGGATGTTGAAACAACCATTATAGAAAAACTATTTGCAAATCTAGAAAGTGATGGCGTTTGAGGAGAGTGATATTGTGGCAGGAAAGTTCTAACGAGAAAATAGTGGAGATTGAGAAAAATTCACCAACATTGTTCGAAGAGGAGGTTGTAAAAGAGGTAGAGAGGAAGCATATATTGTAATTCCAAATCACTACATCCAGTTCCTTTCGAAAATTTTTATGGAAACTCGGTGACTCCCAATCTAAAGCGTCGTTGCGGTATTGAAAAATATCCACACTAATTCACCACTATTTGAAGTCTTGCCTAAAAGCGAAAATTAGAGGACCATAAAATTAAGGATATAATTCTTGTTAAAGGGTGAGGTTAACTTATGATGGATGAAATCACTGAGTCCAAAATTGAAAAACTTACACTTAGGATAGATCCGAATCACCACCAAAATTTGAAAGAATAAACAGCCCTAAGCGTAAGAAAAGAAAAGGTGAGGATATGTGAGATGGCTTGATAAGTGGCCAGGAAAATCAACGAGTAGTCATTCTAGTTTCTAATTTTAAATTTTCTTTTTCGTATTTTCAATTTTTCAATTTTATGTTAAATTTTAAATTTTTATTCGATTATCGGTTGCACCCTTTCATCTGTTGCGTTTGAACTTCTTCCCCATAATACCGATAATTATATTCAATTAAATAATATGCATTAATATTTATATAATAATTGAATATTCTAATTATCGTATTTTTCTATCGGTATACTGAACTAATACTTCCCAATATTTATAGTATCAATTATAATACATTATATACTAGTATTATATATATATTAAAATTAAAATTCTAAATTATTGAATAATATATATATATATATATATATATATATATATATATATATATATATATATATATATATATATATATATATATATATATATATATATGTATGCATGTGATCTACAATACTATTCTCCAAATCACATGTTTTTCTTGAAAGGCATGTTAAGATTCCCTGCAAAATTTCATCACTTTTTTTTTTGCCTCACGCGTTTCTCTGCCCCATGCTTGCTCCTGGAGACGGTCAGCTCAAGCTTTTGCTAAGATTCCCTGCTGTTCAATTTTCGTGCCAGGCATGCTTGCTGTTGAGACGACCGCCCTAAAGTCCCCACACATGATGGAGACGGACGCCTCCAGCTTTCCCTCTGTCCCATAAAACATCTTGAGACGCTCGCCTCACGTGTCCCCCTTGATTTTCAAATTTTCGAGACGCCCGCCTCATCTTTAGTGGTCCCCGCTTCGCTTCTCCCAAACTCACGCGTGATGTCTTTCTGCTCCCTTGACTGATTGTTTTGTACGTTTCTTCTTCTTCAACATCCAACATAACTCTCATTCAAATTCTTCCATTAATCATAATAATTTCTTTTCATCTCCCAACATAACTCCTATTCAACCATTACTTTATTATACCATTAACCAAAATATTCATTCCATTTCCCACCATAAAATAAATTCAAATTTTTCTCTTCATTTTCCAACATCATATTATTATAATTTATTCCTCTTAAAACTCATACTACTATAAATACCCAACCTCACTTCTTTCTATTCCACATCACTTCCATCTATTTCTCTTATATTTCTCTCATCCACCCATATTTCTATCATCTTCACCTTCATTTCCTTCTTCTCATGGCTCCACGAAACAATCAGCGTCAAGTTAAACGGACCGTCCACCACCGACCTATCCATATTATTTTCGAGATCACGATGATGGCCAACAACACGTAAAATACCTAAAATTCTATACCCGTTTGGTCGTCCCAACAAAATATGTGGACTCCGATTGTTTGGAAACCTTAGGAATGGCGGATAGCATCGTATTCATGCTTACAAACACCGGTTTACTCGGTCTGCACACAAACCATATCCACCTTTGAACCACTCATGCTTGAATTCCTTAGTTCTTTCTCCTACACCACACCTACCGGCGATCCTTACACCACAAGCCTTTAACTTCCGCATGTTCAACCAAGAGTATTCTCTTGATCAAGAAAGAGTCGTCGAGCTTTTACATTTCACTCGTGGTGAGAATGTCCATTACAAACCGTTCGACAATGACAGCGATTTTTCTTGGGATCAAGTCGGCTTCTCCCTATGGAATGATCTAGCATCAACCGGCGGAAAGCGCGATCTCTATGCTTCACACATCCATAATCACGCATTGAGGTACTTTCACGCATCCTTGCTAACACCATTTTGGTAGGACCAATAATCACAAGGTCAACAAAATGAGTTGTTTATCATTTTCTGTGCTCTCAATGGTCAAGCTGTCAACGCCGCACCTTTCTTGCTCAACCACATTCATACATGCGTCAACGCAGCAGGTACAAATCCATTTGTCTTTGGCGGAATCATCACTTCTCTAGCATTTGCTTTAGGCCTTTCCGCCAAGCTGTTGTCTTTGACACAATATATGATGCCAGCAAATATGCTAGATGTCATCTATTGTCGTGATTCTCACATCATATCTCCTCGACAAGATGGCGGTACACATTAATGATAAACCGTCGTCTAATACCTGGTGTCGTGTTACCTTGTCCGAATCAAATCGGCGTCGGTCACGCTAATTGGCGATTTGCTCTTAATGCACTGCTGACAACAACAAGAAAATCCGGTTGCTAATTTTGCGGCTATGCAAGCTCATATGAATTGTCAAGATCAATTGTTCCATAATGCGGCAAAACTAAGCTGTGACTTCGTCTTGTTCAAGAGTTACAACATGATCAGCGGAAATCTGTATGACCAACAAGAGTTACGGCGTGAACATCAGAGTATGCTTTCAATGATCGTAACGAAGCTTTAACGCTCGCATCGCGGATGCCCTTCATCTCAATGATTACGATTCGACGGGCGTCGAAGACCTCGTACTAGAGGTAGAGGAGCAAGTGGACAACATTTTCCGGCGACGAGTGATCACCTTCTCCTTTGATTTCTCTGGTTCTATCGCATTGAGGTGCTTATTTTAAGTTTAGAGTCGAACATTTCTTTGTTCGTTTTATTTTCTTTGCTCTGTTTAGTATTTCCTTTTGTTTCTTTTCTATGTATTGCAAAATTTCCATTCAATAAAATACATGTTTATGTAATTTTAGTCTTTTATGTAAAATTCTAGTGCTTATTAAATTCCTCCATTTTCTTGAGCCATAACGAAAAAATTAAAGCATTTATTGACATATTCAACTAGTATTAAGGTTGCCTATTTTTAAATAATAAGAATTCGAAACACGACTAAAGCAAAATTGTTATTGTCCTAACACTTCAAAACCCCAGCGTGTTAGATTGATTTAAGTACTTATTATACCAACACCTTTAAACTTAGTTTTAAAGTAGCCTCGAGTAGTTTATTAAGCGATCGGCACCTTAAGCGACAAACTACGTGGAGAATCGATGAATATAAGTGATTGATCAAGAATTTTAAAGAAATTTTTATTAGAAGATGCACTTATTAAGTTAGATGGTCCTTACTAGATCATTTAATTCAGCAGTTGCGAAACTATAAAATATTTATGCAAACATCCATTATGAATTGGTTCGATGGTCCACAGTCTTGAACTTGGTAGAGAGACGATCCGATCCCCATAATTTGTAATTGGATAAAGGAGTACCAAATATAAGTACGAACTCCTGTTTGGATTATAAAGATCAAAGTCACTAACGGTTACTCCACTATGTGCGCGTAAGGTAAAGGGCTTAATGTGATTGCACGAATGAAAGCGGATGAAAGCGAAGCGAAAGTATTAGGTCGAGCTATAATTCATGACTTAAATTGGTCGACAAAAATGGGGTTATCTAGCGTTATTACGATAATTTTGGTGTCGAAGTCTAAACTTGAGTTATCCAACAAAGAAGTGAATTGCAACATAGTACGAATTGAATTGTGTTATATATCTGCGTTTGACTTATGCTTAAGTGATTTTTTCATTTTTACTTTTTGCTTGAGGACAAACAAAGGTTTAAGTATAGGGGAGTTTGATAACACGAATTTATATAACATATTTGACGTAATTTTCATAGACAATGTTACTATTTTTATTTAATTATATTACTTTATTTCTGTATTACGTTGGTATTTTCTATGTTTCAGGTATTTGTATTAGATAAAGATAAATTGAGCAAAGAAGTAAAATCGAGGAAAAATCGGATTAAAAAGCAAAAGAAATGAAGCAAAGGGGTGATATAGCAAAAAGGGAGGAGTTATAGAAGAAGAAAATAATATGGTGAAGACTAAGTCCAACAAGCAAAAGCCCAATCCGCGTGTAGCTAAGCCCAACACGCAAATCCCACTTGCCACGTGGCGGGGCGGTCGTCTCGTCCTCTCACTTTCCTTGGGCGCCCGCCTCAGTGGGACCACCATCGCCAACATCTTGAGGCAGCGTCTCGGTCTTCTCTCCACGTGGGCGCCCGCCTCCTACTCTCAAGCGTCATATTTTCTCTCCACGATCACATTTTGGATACGAAGTTTAGGAATGGGAAGTTACCAAGTGAGGATATAAATACAAGTTCAAGTTTGAAATTAGGGTCGGCGTTTTGCGAACAACGTTCTTTCTTTATTTACAATTTTATTTCGGTTTTGTACTTCGAATTTATTTTAGTTTTCAGTTTCTTTGTTTAAGTTTTATTTTCGGTTTTTCACCGATCTAACCTTACGTTAGATCTAGTGCTTTTTATTCCTTGTCGTATTTCCTTTTCTTTGAATTCAAAGTCTCAGAAGCGGATCCACCCGACTTGTGGTGGAGTGCTCGTTTATTCGAAGAACAAGATTATTTCGATATTCTTATTTTCAGGTTTTTAATTTAATTATTTTATTTGTCATATTGTTGCCTGATATTATTTATTTGATTTCGGAAATGTTTAATTATATTGAACCATATTATTTATGCATGTCTGAATTAATTAATATGTCTGGCTAAATCTTTCTGATATTGGTATGTAAATTAATCGAACCAAAGGAATCCAAAATAAAGGCATAATGTTACGTTGTTAAAAATGTTCTTCGACTTAGATATCTAATTTAATTTATTAAAGGTTTAGAAACCAACAGGCGAAATTTTGAGGTTAATAAATGGACTAAGGTTAGAAACCAACAGGCGAGTTTGAGGTTTTAAACCGGTAGTGGATACTATGTATTATTTTAAAGGCTATGAAAGCATTTAAAGCTGATTAAACCTTATTTATTTTCAAAAAGTGTTTTTTAAATTCGTAGGGATAGCGAGCATACGTTAGGATTTAATTACATGATCGATTCAATAGAGAAAGTTTGAGATAGGATTTTAGATGAATATTGTTTCTTTGAAGAGATTTTCTATCAACTTGAGAAACAAGCGGTGGAATTTCGGACCTCCTTAGGTTAGGCAATTACATATCGATATTGTTTAATTATTATATTTTCCTTAGCCAATATTTTAAAGAATTATTCGCCTTAGGTGTATACCGTAACTTAGGATAACGATATATCGATTTATAGTCTCTGTGGGTTCGATATCTTTTAAAACTACGCGATAGGACTGTGCACTTGCAGTTTGCTGATTAATAGACGATAAAGTCGCGATCAGAATCAAAAGGAAGAAACAAGAAAGGATTGGAGGAGTATAAATTGTACAACAAAATCAAAGACATATGAATGCTCTCTTAAGAGAGAAAAATCAGAAACCTCTTTGTTTTTAATTAGCCTTAGGAAATATCACTTCTTTGGTACCTTGGCCACATTACAACTATGAAAAGACCTTAGTGATCTTTGTCTTTCCATATCAACGTGTTTTGCTTAGATGAATGCATGAATTAATAAATATGTTAGCAAAGTTTGTCATAAGAGAGATCAAAGTACCTCATCATTTTTATTTATGCAAAAAGTGTGTAGGTGTCATTCATAACTAACATGTTTATTGCTTTGGATTGCTTGATATGAATTTTATGTAGAAGACTTTTGTCATAAGCTTGTCTAAATGCTAGGAAGGTACTAAGCATGGAATTCTTGGTTATGCAATTCAACATGATAAGCCTTGCACTTGGTTAATTATTTGAAAAACTTTGGTTGATTATGTGAATAATGGTATAGAAACTCTTGCTATTGCATTGCTTTAATTGAGGACAAACAAAGTTGGGGAGAGTTTGATGAATGCCTAATTCATAGTAAAATATCACATTAGAACATGGCATTTGTCTTACTTAAATAACATGATTCTCACATAAAAACCCTAATTATTGAATAAATATGGGTTGTACATGTTTACTTTCGCTTTGAGTGTCTTTTGTGCAGGTTTTTGCCATTGAAGAAAAACCATAAAATAAACAGTTTGTTTAGCGTACCTCCAGCGAGTCAAAGAATAAAATTCAAAATTCAGAAGAAGCCTGATTCGCTTAGCGAGATATAGTTCGCATAGCGAAACCAAGTCAGAAAGAAAAACATCCGGTTTAAACTGCGTGACAGCCTGAAGAGTTAAACTTAGCGAGCTAAAGTTAAACAGCGAAGCAGTGATCATAAAAGATATTTTGAAGACTTCAGGCTGAAGAAAGAAACTTCGCTAAGAGAACTTTGGCGGTAACAAGTTGACAACTTGATTTAAAAACTTAGCATAGAATAAAGGACGTCGCTTAGCGAAATATAGTTCGCTCAGCAAACTCAGGCGGCCAGAACTACTATAAATAGAGCAGAACTCAGTTTAGTTGAACATTCTAGTTTTTACGACTTGTAATGCATTATGTAACATTAGTGTAATATTTTAATAGAGGTTGTAAGGAGAAGGAGGTGGATTCGCATCAAGAGTCGGGAAATCGTCGTTGATGTCGTTTCTACTCAACTCTTCAACCGTACTTCAAGCTACCATGAGTAGCTAAATCCCTCTCTTGTTGGAATTGGTCGTAGTTCACCGAATCAATATGTATTTACTTTAATCATGGCATTATATATAAGTTATGTTTGAATAATTATTGTTGTTATCTTTGCTTTACTGTTTATTTAATGGATTAAATCGATATTGACAAATCGGTTCTAATCTCGATCAAGATAACAACTACTAAATTCTAGTTGCTAGGCGTAGAGTTAGGTTTAATATTCACAAGTATTGAATCTTAATGTTGTTGTATCGTTTAATAGGCGAAATCGTTGATTAAACCTTAAGGTAAGAAATCACATAAAAGTTTAGACATAAGCTTTGTTTATGCAGCGTGATGATCTTGAAACATGCATAAGTTATGTATAAGCGATCCTAGTTTACATATCGAATCGGTGAATGAAAACTAATTTCCAACAAGTCTATTTCTATGAATTTATCTTTCATTATTTATGTATTCTACTTTTCGTCATTTATAAACCAAACAATGTTGAAACTTATTCTTAGAAATATAGAAATCATTGAGCGGTTTTGATATCGCTCCGATCCTCGTGGATACGATAAAACAAATACTTTATTTGATAATACACAACATCACAACCTTGTGTAAGATGTTGGCGTAAGAATAATGATTAAGTGACGGATTATTGTAGACCTTGTTGTGGAATATTAGTGAGTAATTTTAGAAGTCGTTAAGTCGTTGGGATCTTTTGAACTACTGGTCATAGTTGGAAATCTGAAGTATGATTTCAATAATAAGTGTTGGTAATGGAGTAAAGGAATTTTGTCGATGTTATCGTCGAGTGTATTAGTTGTAGGCGTAAGGCGTCGATGTTAGCATGTTCGGATGGTTTTGGAAGTTATTGAATTATGATGTTGTTGGTGACATGAGTGCAAGTTCTAAAGGAACATTATTATAGTTGGTGATGATGGTTTATACTCGATATGGTTGTCGGATGCCTATTGACAAATTGGGAGCCGATCACCCTTAATCTCTTGTTGATAGTAGGCGAATCGTATTGGATGGTATAAAATTGTCTTGCTATCTTAGTGGTGAGTAAATCAATGGATGTTGTATCGATGAGATTGTCGAGGCGATGTTGTGGTGAATGTTGAAGGAAGTTTGAGACTAAAATGATACTTATAAACATTTAGTTGACGAAGTTTGTATGTGTTGGCAATTCGACTAACTCCATGTGTTGTTTCTTTCGATTTCACGTAACTCTTCAACCATAGTTAACTTCCACTTGTTATTCTTCAAAGCTTCACTATTGTTGATTGGTTCAGCACCTGCAAGTAAAGAAAAATGAACTAATTCTCCATCTGGTGTTACTTCATCATCACCAGTTACTTCATAATCTTTAAGTCTTGTTGGAGGAACTCTATTTCGTTGAGGTATATGGCTTGTTCTAGCCATACCCTCTTCGACCGACATTATGCGGAATATCAACATTTTCTTCATCTTCGACTTCGACTGAATTCTCAGTAATTCCTTCGACTTCGATCTCATCAATTTCTTCGTCGAAATCATAGCTCATCAGTGGCTTGTTAATTGAATTATTAGAATCCCAATCCTAGGCAAAACTTTCATCAATTACAATGTCTCTACTCAACACAATATACTCATTAACTGGATTTAAAAGCACATATGCACCGTTTATGATATCCTACGAGAATCATAGGTATCTCTTACGCATGTCCATAGAGTTTTGAAAAATCCAAACATCTCGAAATAGATAGAGAGGTCGGTCGAATTTCTCGAGCGAACCACACTCCTTCATATCGTCGAGTCCATTGATGAGAAGAATGGGAAAGCTTGAACTCAATTCCTACGATGATGCATATAAAGCGCAATGAAAATTCACGGAGAGTTATACATTTGTGTAGTGATAAGACCATTCACTATTTCTTGAGCTCTATCTCTCCCGGATGAACCATATAGCCAAGAGAAACCATGAACGAGAATAGAAGAGCTTGCCCACCATGAGTAAATATTTCATAGTAGCCTCGTTAGACCGTACTCTTGCCATCAGCTTCCTTCTTGCATCAGGAATATGCTTATAACACATAGAGCCAAACACCTTCAAATGACTTACTGATGGTCGTTTTCCACTCCATACTTCTTCAGAAACCTCGTTCTTCAATATCTTGGTAGGGAACCTGTTCAAAATATAAACTGCAGTAAAAAAAGCTTCTCCCCATAGAGATTTTGGCAAATTCTTCTGCTTTAGCATGCATCTTTCCATATCTGATATGGTTCTGTTTCTTCTTTCAGCAATTCCATTATGTTGAGGCGTATAAGGAGCAGTTACCTCATGATCAACACCATGTTCTACACAGAATTTCTCAAACATCTTAGAAGTGTATTCACCACCTTCATTTATTTGTCGAACTTTGATCCTTTTCTCACTCTGGTTTTCGACAAGTATCTTGAATCTCTTAAAGATTTCGAATACTTCATCCTTTCTCTGGATGACATAGATCCATAACTTTTGAGTGAACTCATCAACAAACGAAACAAAATATCTATTTCCACCAATGATATGTTCTTCGAATAGACCACATACATCTGAATGTACCACTTTGAGAATGCAGTATGATCTCATTGGCATAGTCGAAACGAAAGAATTTCTGGATTGCTTTTCTACTAAACAACCTTCACAAAGTTTTTCAGGAATCTCAAGACTTGGAATTCCAGTAACCATATCTTGAGTAACCATTTGATTGAGTGATCGAAAGTTCAAATGTCGAACCTCAAATACCCTGACCAACTATCTTTGTGGTCAACAACAGTTTTCAAACATTGAACTTGATCGAGCGATCATTGTCTTAAGCGTCTGTTCTTGACAAAGGAGATTTTAAGACCAAATTATTCTTGGTGTCGAACAATTTCAAAGCTACGCCTCTCATAACAAGCGAGAAACCTTTTTCGACCATTTGTGCAACACTTAGCAAGTTCCACTTCATTCCAAGTACATAGAGCACATCTTTAATAATAGTTTTCCGTCTATTATTCATTTGAAAAACTATGTTGCCAATACCTTACTTGCAACTATTATCGGCAAGTTTTACCTTGCTCTTCTTCAACTTATCGTGATGCATAACCACTCCTTTCAATCGGTCATGTGATTGAGCGGCTGAGTCGAGGAACACGTCTTGGATTCGACATAGTTATCTAAGCGCAACCATAACAATATACCACCTTTAGAATCATCGAATCTTGGCGTGAAAGGTTCTCTCCTTAAATCCTTGCTTTTTCGATCCTTGTCTTTTCTGTACCAACAATTTTTGGCTACATGGCCCAACTTTTCGCATTATAACATTGTACACTTTTTTAAATCTTTTTGTCCTTTCGATAGTTTCCTCCTCCCCTTTTCGAGGATTTAGAATTTCTATCATCGACCTTATTCTTGTGGTAATTCGACCAAGGCTTCTTTCCCTGAGACTTGTCAAACTTACCTTTGAATTTGTTGGATCCACTATCCTTTTTCCATGAGTGAGCTTGCAGAGCCTGTATCGAGTCTTGAACTTCTTTCCTTTCGAAAATCCTCATCTCATGGGCCTCCAGCGAACCAACCAAATCTTCCACTTTAGTGGTTTCAAGTTTGTTGGATTCTTGAATAACTACGATAACGTGATCAAAGTGAGAGGTCAATGTTCTCATTACCTTCTCAAATATCATCTTATCGATTATGGTTTCACCACGATCCTTCATGAGATGGGCGAGTTTACGAACCGACACATATTTTGCAACTTTTTCATCTTCTCCCACCAACAATTCATCTTTGTCGAAGGTTTGTAACTTGACAACCTTGACTTTCTCACCTCCTTCATAATGTTTCACGAGAATATCCATGCACCTTCTTCGTTTGACATGAGAGATTACATCGAAATTAGTAGCATCAATAGTCGTCTGAATGCAATAAGCAGCCTTGCAATCTTTCTTCTTGACTTCGTTGTGGGCTTTTTTCTATGATTCGGTTGCATCTGCAACCAACGCAGGAACGCCGTTAATAACCACCTCTAGGGTTTCATGGAAGCCAAACAAGGATTGCATTTGTTTTTTTCATCGAATCCAATTCTTGCTGTCAAGCATTGGAAGATAATTCGGAATGCCCTTATCATTAGCCATCTTCGTAGCAGTTGATTCACTTTCACGGAAACCACGACCTCTAACGTAAAATTCTTGAAAACTTCGATGAAGAACAATAATCGGAAGCTCTGGATACCAATTTGTTAGTGCGTGAGACACTTTTAGTGAGGAGAAAAAGAGAATAATAAAGGAAATAAGAATTTGTATTATTGAATTGTACAAATAATGATACAACTTAGAATTTGTCTATATATAACCCTAATTGGACATGAGCCTACACAATTTGAATTATATTTAAATATTGAATCTAATCAAATCTAATCTAATATTTTACGAAATCTAATTTAATATTTCAACAATTACAATATCATTCCTTTTTAATTTGTAATATAGTAAGTATCAAAACATTAACAATTTTTTAAAAGGCAAATTTGTAAAACTAATATACTATTCAACATATTTAATACCCCATCTAACTTCTTTTTTATCTCATTTTAAAAATTTTAAGAGGTTTTTTAATTTGTGTAGAAAAATAAAAAAGTGTAAAAAGAAAAACGAACCTATGCGCTGTAACGAAACGCTATAACTAAACAAGCGCGTAACGGTATTTAAACTGAACCCGCCATGCAAATATCTCACACACTCACCTTCACCACCCTCCACCACCCTCTGTTTCTCTCTCTTCACATTCTCACTCTTCTCTCTCTTCCTGTAACAGATTTTCAGTTACATCTTTTCAATTCAATCAACCATGACGGATTCCGAGACAGAAACTGTGCCGGCTCCGATGTCATCACTCTTCGTCGGCGACCTTCACTCCGACGTAACCGAAGTTCACCTCCAAGCGGCATTTTCTGAATTCAAGAGCCTCGTCTCCGTTCACGTCTGTAAAGACTCCGTCACTGGGAGGTCCCTCTGTTACGGTTACGTCAACCTCGCCTCTCGTCAAGAAGGTAACAATAACACTAACCGTTTCTCAGATTCATCGCTTTTCAGATTTTCTTTTCTTGCTGTTAAGAAACCCTAATGTATTGTGCTAGTTGATTATTAAAGATTGAATGTTATGATCTTTTAGTTGTGTTTGTTATTGTATCGATCTTGAAATTTACGTGCTTTGTTTTTGTTGATTGAGTATAGCAATTTCTGCTATCGAGTTGAAGAATCAATCTTTGCTCAATGGAAAAGTGATAAGGGTCATGTGGTCAAGTCGCGATGTAAAGAAAAGTGGCAAAGGGAATGTGTTTGTTAAGGTATGTTATAGGGTTTATATAGGTTTGAAGATAAATGCTTAAATGATGATATTGTGAATTCTAATGGAAACTTGTTGGTGTTAATGTTATTACAGAACTTGGCGGAATCGATAGATAATGTGGGACTGCATGATTTATTTCAAGAATATGGGAATATTTTGTCTAGCAAAATTGTCATGTCTGAAGATGGGAAGAGCAAAGGGTTTGGTTATATCCAGTTTGATTCAGAGGAGTCTGCAAATGAAGCTATTCAGAAAATGAATGGCTCTACTGTGAGATAAGCAGATGTAAGCGATTTGAATTTTGAAGTCTATATCTTTTGTGCCTTCAGTTATTGGTTTTAATCTGATTCCATTTCTTCTCACAGATATGTTGGGAAATTTATCAGAAAATGTGAGCGCTCTTTGCCTGACCCTGATGCCAAATATACAAACTTGTACGTTAAAATTTGGACCCAGATATTACCGAAGCACTTCTTAAAGAAAGTTCTCCTCTTTTGGAAAAATTCTTAGCTTGGCTATTGCAAAGGATGAGAAGGGGTTGTCAAAAGGTTTTGGATTTATGAACTATGAAAACCCGGATGATGCAAGACAAGCCATGGAAACAATGAATGGATCGCAATTTGGTAATTTTATCTTTTTAGTACATAGGTCTTTTGTGCACAAAGTTGAACTTTTCTGGATGTTGATTCTCTGTATATATCTGGTTTTGATTTGTCATAACTAGGTTCAAAGAACTTGTATGTTGCAAGAGCACAAAAAAAGGTTGAACGTGAGAAGATCTTGCATCAGTGGTTTGCGGAAAGATGCATGGAGAAAAACTTGAAATACAAGGTAATTCCATACCCTTTTTCCTGTAGTTGACTAATTAATTTCAGCTTTCTTAGTTTCTCAACATTTAACTTTCAGGGATCAAACATTTATGTGAAGAACATTGATGATAGTGTTGGTGACGAAGAACTAAGGGGTCAGTTTAGTGCTTGTGGCACAGTAACTTCTGCAAAAGTTATGCGAGATGATAAAGGAAAAAGCAAAGGCTTTGGGTTTGTCTGTTTCTCTACCCTGGATGAGGCTGTTAAGGCTGTAAACAGTTTACATGGTGAGTTAAGCTCCTTTGAATCTGTAAGCCACTAAGGTGATAGGAATATTTGAATGTTTTGGTCATGATTCATGAATCTTTTTTTGCCTAGATATGTTTTCATGAATCATGAATCTTTTTTTGCCTAGATATGTTTTCATAGTATTATGAAGTTTGAATAGTGTGCTCACTATGATGTACCAATAATACTGCATATTATGTTATATTTATTGGAGTATAACTTGAGAGATTATATATAAATTACATGCTATTTTCTATGTTCTGAACTTTAATTGAAGTTCTGATCTAAAAAATTTACATCACTGTTTTTTCTGGATAGGTAAATGTTACTTATTGATTATTTAAATTGATGTTATATGCCACAGGGCTCATGTTCCATGGAAAAGCACTGTATGTTGCTTTTGCTCAGAGGAAAGATGTTAGACAAAGCCTATTGCAGCTCCAGCATACTCAAAAACCAGCTGGATTAGCTGGACCTTCCACTGCTGTTATCCCCGGTGCACTTTCTCCTATCATTCGAACTGGTGTTGCTTATCATCACCTATGGGTTCTACAACATTTTATCATTCATCGGGTTCTATTGTGAGGTGACAAATTTGCATAATAACTAGATAAAGGAATTCATCATAGTTTTTACCTAATATTTGTCTAGTTTGTTTTATTTGTAATCCTCACATTGAAAATGTAGTTATTTTATTAGCTAGGATAGACTAATCTTATGTTGATGTCAGTTTTAAGGATTCTTAGATATATGTATTTCAATTTTATTTCTTCTATCCACAGATTTCCAACAAAGCTACTGTGCAGCAATGGAAAAACATGAGCTGGATGGTTGGCAATACAGATTCAAAGAGTCAAGTAGTCATTCAGGACACGCCAAGAATGTGGCCAGTGGATGGAAGCAGGAGATGGAAGAAAAATCTGGATTTCATCTGCCATGCAGTTTCTTGATCAGAAGACCCGTGTTTCTGGCCAGGAAGTACTTCATTCAGATTCTGTTTCATCTGAGGTTGCTGTCATCTGAATATACTTCAACAAACAAGAGATAATACCTCAAAATAATAGGCGTAGCTTGTGATGTAGTGGTTGAAACTTCCAAGAAGCCAGATATCTGATATTGTAATACTTGATTCTTGACATCTGTGATTTTTACAGGATTAGTTCTGCAGACTGCAGTATATTTCTTGTCTTTTGATGTGAATATATAGTCATGATACATACATTCAGCTTTTCAGTTTAACCGTGAATAGTGGTTGATACTTGATATTGTAAAATTTGAATAATGGATAAGCTTTGTTTTCAGAGTTTAAATGTGATGGTATGAACTGTGTAGCTAACATCTACTACACAACTTCCTCATGCAAAAACTCTAGTAGGTTGTGTCTTTGTCCTGCATAGATAAAGGATTAGGAAGAGGTGCAATATAGGTCCTCACACTTGCACTAGAGTCATTTCATTTACACGTGGATGATTTTGATAAGATTAGTTAGTTTATAAGTTGGTGGCTACTTCATTACCCAACTCAAAAATGGTCAAGTTTATTACCCAACACTAAAAATTGGATCTCTACTCTCTTAATGTGTCTTAATGATATTGGTTTAGAAATGTGAACTCGTCATATCATTAAGAAAATACATATTTTCATTCTAACCATATTACTTTTAATAATTATAAAATTAACCTAATTATTAAAAATGTGATAGTTTTATGCAAGCATAATTAAACCTATCATTTAAGACACCGTAAAGAAATTGACATAGGTTGCGTTTAAAAACAAAAGCAGCGACTTATTATTTTTTCTTTATTTTGTTTATTTTAATTTTTTTATTCAAAATGCTAATTAACGTTTTTTTAAATGCTTCTAACAAGATAGTAAGAAAAATTAATAAGTTGGATACATAATTTAAATATAATTTTGTTTGTTATTTTTCTTAAATATGTTTTTAAATAATTATAGAACATCTATTTTATATTATTTTTAACAACTTTTTTTAAAAAAATTTCTTTTTAGAATTTTAATTTTACAAAATACACTAATAAGAAAAATGTACTTAAAAAAAAAGGATAGTTTACTTATGTGAAATTATTTATAGACTCACAAATGTAATCTAATATCTATTATATTAATTATACTTTATATTTTTATATTATTTTAAGATAATTTTGAGTTTTTTCATTCTCTTTCTTAAATTATAATTATAATTTAAAAGATTATACTTTTTAATTATAATTTCAGTGAACAATCCGGTTTAAATGTAGTTGGCAAAATCGGTCTCCAATTTGGTCAATTTTTTCTAAAGATCCGCAATTGTTGTCTGCCTCCTTTTTAGCTCTTTGGCGGGACATGACACCTCTCCCGCATAGATCAAAGTCATCTCCAAAATTCTCATAAGGGCAGCGACATCCTGGGCATAAGTTAAATTTCTTAAGTCATTGTGCTAAAAATATGTTTACATATTTAGCTTGTGTTGAGCGCAAGTACTAAAGTGAGTATTAATAAAATCAGAGTAATACTTTTCTTTTTTCAACACATTTAAGATGCCACATATTCAAACTCACAATAGCTCATTCAAATGGATAATTTTTCACTTTTTAATTATCAATTTTTCACAATAGCTTATTCTAAATTTTTTATTATCAATTTTAATCTTTGTTTTCACTAAATTTTTTAATAAATATATAATTAAAAATTGAAATAAATAAGATAGAATATTTTGAAAAAATTATATTTATATGAATAAATACTATCTTTTTAAAAAATTTATTAAAGAGATACTCTTATTAGTAAAGTATTTGAATATGGTAGTCAAACACACACTCAGAAAGTTTTAATCGGAGAAATTTCAATCATAAACTGCCACAAATGTCAATAAAAATTCAATAGTGTGATTGATCATTTATGCACATGGATCAAAAATGAATTATTTTGAAAGTACACTTCATATGCACTGATCAGATAGATAATCTAAATCACCGAATTTTGATTCTCATAACTTATTCCACTAAACAGGAGTGATTAATAGGAAACTAGTCGATCTGATATGCTTTTAGACCAAACACATTGAAACTCAAATGGTCGATGATAACGAAAATGTATCGATTATTTGAGTCAATTTATATGATTTTTATCCATTTCAATTAATTAAATTACTCTATATTAAGTATTATGCGGTATTTTCTATGTTTTCGGGTTTTACCAATTATAAGGCATGTCGAAGAAAGTCGAGAAATCGGATAAATACTCAAAATCCACAAATAGAAGTATTTATTGAAGTATGTGGTGTATAGTAAGAAGGGGGTGTAAAAGCAAGTGAAAATGAATTAAGGAAGCGGGCCCACACTTCCAGCAGCGCCTGGCTTGCGCCTGAGTGTAACGACGCGTTACACACCTAAACCTAAAGCCATAACGATCGCTACGGGTGAGGGCGAATCTTCCTCATGAGCCAATGCGTAGCGGCGTTACACTTCACTAGCAAGTCGTAGCGACCGCTACGAGGAGGAAAAGGCGAGAATATCTCATGACCAGTACGCCAAACACGCCACTACCTCTATAAATAGGCCTTGATCTCAATCAAAGGCGTTTCTTCTTCTACATTTTTTACCGTTACTCTACGAATTTTATTTCGGTATTGATTTTATTTCGAACGATTTATTTTAGTTTATCGCTTTCTTTTCTAAGCAATTTCCACATCGAGGATTCTGCGAACCTTCTAATTCTAACCTTATGTTAAGTTAGCCTTTTAATTTCTTTCATGCATTTGATTTTGGACAACGAAGAAGGATCTCTACCGTTTGTGGGAGACTCACGGAACTTGCCAAATATTCCGCCTTTTATTTTGGGTTTATTTTAATTTATTTATTGGGCTTATTTAATTTTATTTATTTATTTATTTATTGGCTTATTTAATTATTTATTTATTTTATACGATTTATCTTAAATGTTTTATCTGAATTATATTTATCAACATTGCGCTATAATGATCGTTTAACATGCTAGGCTAAATTTAGTTATCGGTATGTAAGGTCATATAGTCGATGGGGTTTAGCAGCCATTGATTTATCTGTTTTAAAGATTAACTTTCTAGTTTCGATTATTAGTTCTTAATGCAACTATTTTATTCTGAGTAAAATCTGAGACTAGAAGTTAGGATCAATAAGCGAGTTTGAGATAATAGCTGGACATTAGTAATTGAGCATCGACTTAAAATAGGTGAGGCGCTTTTAAGTTGATTAGGTTTTATTATTTTCAAAACTATTTTGAACTCTAATTGAAAATGAGAGCACTCACTTAGGTTTGATTATAGGATGCGAATCAATAAACACGAGGTGTGTGAAGGGTTTTCAAATAAATATTTCCTCTTGGCGCATTTTGATATCTAATTTGGTCAATGAGTTGCTAAAATCCAAGTCGACCATTACATACCAATACTTTTCCTTGAATCTAAACTAGATTACAATCGATTAGGTTCCTAAGACCCACTATTTACATCATTAGCCTTAGACTTACGTAGTAACCTTAGATAACGATGGTCGACAATTAGTCCTTGAGATTCAATAATATTTAAAGCTACCGCGATAGGATTGTATACTTGCGGTCTAGATTCTATAAGGCGTATAAAGTCGATCGATCAAGTTTTGGCGCCGTTCTTTGAGGACTAACAGTCGATATCGTAACTCTTAAAGATACGTTGTAGAGACTAAGGCACCATTCAGTATGCCAAAATTACTCACTCTGGGCGAGAGACTTGGTGCTACCATTCGGACAGGCTCTGTATTAGAGATGCTGCATTATGGTGCCTCGATGCGGATCCATCTCTTTTC
>CM038797.1:56995246-57071870 GCA_021764765.1 Vicia sativa | reverse complement strand
ACGATCATCTCTCATCCAAAACCTTTATTATGAAAAGTGAGGTGAAACAAAGTTCACTTTTAAATGTTTAAGTGTATGGAATAAGTATTCAAGTCATTGGGTTACCCTACAAGCGAATACTTTACATTTTAATTAAATTGTTGGGCGAACCTCTAACAATTTAATTAAGTACTACTCATAACTATTTTTTGATTTTTGTAGAAAAATTGATTTAAAGAAAACAAATTCAATTAATTAATTTAATATGAAAGTGTTTTAAATGTTTAAGTGTATGGAATAAAGTATTCAGTCATTGGGTTACCCTCATTAGAATACTTTACATTTTAATCGTCGTTGGTGAACCTCTAACAATTGATTAAATTCCATATCACTATTTTGATTTAAGTGTGTTGAAAGTGCGGCGTTGGACGTGGAGATGACATTTAGGGTTATGATTAACCAAGTATATGGACTTGATTAACCTCGTGAGGATAGGTGCTCCCCCACTGACCATGAGACCACGGTGCATGGTGATTGGTATATAGACCAATTATTTTTAGGGTTATGATTAATCAAGGCAGGGCCTAATTAAACTCGTGAAGATGGCCATGCCATCCCAACCATGAGACCCTTAAAAAATTTGGTGTGGGTAACCAAAATAAGAGAGAAGCGGGCGTTGTTGATTTATATTAATGTGAGAGTGGGTGTTGATAGCATAATAAACATGCAAGCGAGATAATGTAATAGCGGATAAATAAAGAAAATAAATTAACACACGATACAATATCGAATTTAAATAATTATTAGTATAGATATTCTTTTACTTGATGAAAATCAATTAACAATTTAATTGGTAATTCAACAAATAAAAAACTACCATATGCCAAAAATTATTTAATACATCATTATATATAAAAACTTGCATAATAATTGAATTTAAAGAAAAGTTTAGGAATGGGCTGTTTGAGCTTTAAGCTGGAGGGTGTATGTGAGGCGAGCCCAGGCAAAAGCAATCTTCTTGGATCAGTTAGGTGCCTCCATGGATCATACTATGATGGCCATTACGGATGGCCCAGGATGCGGACTTCCGAGATCGATGCTGTGAAGCCTTGATGGGAGGGGTGCAAAATGAATACAATAGTACATGCACGATTCGGTAAACCAAGCGGTGGTGACAAGTGTCACCACTGGACCTAACAAGACCAATCATTCTTAAGATCAAAACTATCCTAGACCCATTTTATATAAATAAAGGATCTTATCTCTAATTAAGTTAAAATTACTACTAATATAAAATAAAAATAAAAAAGGTAGTTTCTTATTAACTAAAAACTAAATGGGTTTTATTACTAATCTAAACCCTCCTATTAAACTTAAATGCTAAATAAGATCACATCTAATTAAGTTAACAATAACTAAAATTATATTTTAAAAAAAAACAAAATCAAAAAAAGCGAAATCATTTTACAAATTAAGACAAAATGGATTTATAAACAAGATTAGTTTTTTTAAATTATGATAAACCAGCATAATCGGTTTTATGAACACTCATACTCTCCCTCGAGCGACTCTCATCTCTCATCTAACAAACCTAGCGCCGCTCTCACCTTTCTCACCCGATCTACTTGCCACGCTCTCGTGATTTCTATTGTCATGATTCCTCTAGCAGTTAGCCTCTCTCTACAACCCTGACCCCGCGTTTACGAGATCATCACCATTCTCTCTTCGCGTGTGGTGGTTTCTCGATCGCGATCTCTACGAGATCTCTCATCGCGGCTCTCCCGATCCACTCAATTTACTTTATTTGCATGTTGTTTTGTGGCTTGTTTGATTCTTTGTGTTCTGATTCGGATATGGAAGGGTGAAACCACACAACATGTTCAGCGAAACGATGGTGCTATAGAGAAAATGGGTCTTTGGAAATACAATAAATAACGAGAAGAAAAGAAAGGCGTGGGATTTTTCCGAGTCTACTGCATGGACGGTGACTGTATTATGACCAGGTGAAGATCTTCATTTACCTTAAACTACCTTCTTTTGCCGTCTTCTTTCTCTACGAAGAATTGTCTTTGGGAAATGATGATTAGTTTTACGGGTTTAGCTTTGATAGCTTATTACGGGTTTTAGTCGATGTGATCAGTATCTTTATTAGGGTTTTGTTTACGATGGATTCGGCTAGGGTTTTCTTATGAAAAGTAGTTGCCTTCTTGTGTTGTAATCTTGAATGCTTTTATCTTGTCGGTGTTTAGGGTTTTGGTTGATCGATTTTGAAAACAAGCAATGTGATGAGCTTGCTTATCCTTTTGTTGTTGGTGATAATTTTGATTCTTACTATTTTTGATGCACTCAGTACTGCTATATCGATTGTGTTGAGAACATGGTGTATTGATGTCTTGGTTGTGTATCTTGTTTTGGTAAAACTTGCCGAAAAGGTGTATACCATTGCTGCCACAATATAAAATTCTTGTCTTGTCATTACCGACCTTTTTCTGGTGCTTTTCCTCATCTTCTTTCCACCCTCCTATTTTGTGAACCAAGGGTACCCTTGTGGTTGCAATAGTGAGTTTATGGCGATATGATTAAGCTATGGGCCGGTTGAGTTCTGATCGAAACCCTGCAAACTGATTAGGAAAGAAATCTAATGATGAGATAGAAATTGCTTTGAACTCTTAATTCTTATTAATCTTTGTCCATTATACTAACTATCTCTTTGTTTTTGTTTCATGAACACGAGCCACGGCACAAACTTGGAAAAGTGGTGAAGGAAGGTTGGTCAAGAAAGAAAGTATGGTGCGAAGATAGAGCAAAGCATGGGGAGGCAACAAGATGTCCACTAGAAAATAGGATTAAGACATAGCATATGTAGTCTTTACTTGTATGTTTGAACTTATGACCATAGATTGTACTTGTGTATGTAATCTTGAAAATGTTGTATCAAAGGTTTGAAATTTACAATATCACATATTCAAATTAGCATTGAATTTTGAGGGCTCTTGTAGCATTTGAACAAAACAAAGTTAAATGAGTATTGAACTTGGAAGTTTGATCCTACTTTGTAGCGGGTATTTTGAATGTCATTTTGAATTCGATAAGACTTTTGGAACTTGAATGACAAGGAAAAGAAGTTGAATATTGAATGAATTCGTTGGCTTTTGGATTGAAACTTGCATGTCAAGATTTGACAAGTTGTAACATGTAACTTGATTCGTGTCCTTGTCGAAAACTTTTAGAGCAATCTTGGAAATCTTGGGATTTTATGAACCTGACTTTGAGAAATATAGCAACTAATTGAATCCTTGATTGTGTATAAAAGTTGGAAATTCAATATGCATCAAATATCCCATAAATTTGTCATGAACCAATTAAATTGGTTAAAACAAAACATGTTGAAGTATTGATTAACAAGTGTATCGATTCCACTTCATCTCTGATTCAATCCGTAGCCTGAATCAAGCAGTGGTAACATGGTTGTTGTATTCTTAGAACTTGAATCCTCTAGTATATGAAACTTGAGGTTAAATTCTAATCTGAGAAATGGTTTGATGACGCAAAATTAAACAATACTAGATTCTAATTTCCAAACCCAAAGCCTTCATGTTGATCGTTCATGTAGAAATCGACCTTTGCCACTTGAACAAAAATTGAAACTCTAAGTTTCAAATAAAACTCTTGATTAAAACCTCGGTCATCTTGTGATTTCATGATTCATTAAGAATTGAGCGATAGATTCCAATTGAAATTGGAATTATCGCATTTCCAAATCGAACCACATTCGGTAGTAGAGAAAGATTAAATCAAGCAATTTCATAAAACTTCTAATTTTATGAATGCCTTGGTTTTGTGGGCGATGAGCAGCGACGGAAAAGATCTCAACATGTGGCAACTTGACATTAGTAAATCTTGCAAACAAACCAGACGGGAATATTTTACACACATGACTATCGCGAGCGAATAAAGTTGATCAAACAAATTCACTAGGCTGGAATTGTTGATCAATAACGGATAATCAATATCCACTTTACATCTTGAACAATGAACTCGAAACAACAGCAAAACCAAACTCGTGATGAATTGATCTCACAGATCGAGGAGGTAATGATATTCAAAACAACGGACTTGGTAGCTCCTCGAGAACAGACCATTCAATTCGAACGAACACCAAGCTCACGAAACCGATATGAATGGATAAGTTTAATTTTTAAACCTAAATCGTTTTCCAAAATCCTAAATTGGTTGAAAAAACACAACCTTTACATTCAGAGGAGAAACTTTGGGAATCAACTCGGTCGGTAATCCTAGAACCGATTGTATGAATGCATGTGAGTGTCATGATGAATCACGAAGCCTAAACCAGATAAAATGGAGATAGGAGGCAAATTTTGGGGTTACAGCAGTTGCCTCTATTTAATCGTCTTAAACACAGTGAAATTGGCGTATGCCTGAACTTTCAAGGTAGAAAGATTAAATACTCGAAAGAACAAAATTTGCGCTCGAAGCAAGTATAAATGTTTATGTTTTTTTATAATAACTTTTTTATTTTCTATTTTTGTGATTTTTTTTTTTGTGAGCAGTGTGATCGGTTACATGAGAAGCGAATGCGCTTGAATAGCGACTTGCGGATTAGAAATGGCCGATAGATCTTTGGGCGAGCATACTTGAATAAGTTGCTTAGCGGATCGAAAGCGAAACGGACGGATCTTTGGGCAGGCATGCTTCGATAAGTTGTAGCGAGATCGAGAAGCAAACCAGAAGGATCTTTGGAGCGAGCATACTTCAATGGTTGTTCGGTCGAAACAAAACAGTTGGACCGTTTGGGCGAGCATACTTCAATAGGTTGCTTAGCATTCGAAAGGTGAGCTCATAGATCTTTGGAGCGGCGTACTTCATAGGTTGCATGCGATCAAAATGAAACGAAGAAGATCTTTAGACATACCAATAAGTTGCTTGCAGATGAAGCGAAACCAGATGGACCTTTGGAGCGAACATACTTCAATAAGTTGCTTAGCGGAATCAAAGGTGAAACTTCATAAAATCTTTGGAGCAGCGCGTACTTCAATAAGTTGCATCATGATCAAAATGAAACAGCAGATCTTTGGGCGCGCATACTTCAATAAGTTGCTTGAAGATCGGAAAGCGAAACAGACCAGACCTTTGGAGCAGGCATACTTCAATAAGTTGCTTGATCAGAAAAGTGAAACTCATAGATCTTTGGAGCAGCGTACTTCAATAAGTTGCATCGCCAGATCAAAATGAAACGAGACAGATCTTTGGGCAGCATACTTCAATAAGTTGCTTGGCGGTCGAGAAAGCGAAACGAACGGACCTTTGGAGCGAGCATACTTCAATATGTTGCATGCGAATCAAAAAGTAAGAACTCATAGATCTTTGGAGCAGTACTTCATAATAGTTGCCGCAGATCAAAATGAGCAGACGGATCTTTGGGCAGCATACTTGATAAGTTGCCGCAGATCGGCGAAGCAGACGAGACCTTTGGAGCAGGCGCCACTTCAGTTGCTTAAGATCGAAAGGTAAGAACTCATAGATCTTTGGAGCGTACTTCAATAAGTTGCATCGAGATCAAAATGAAACGAGGAGATCTTTGGGCAGCGTGCTTCAATAAGTTGCTTATGAATCGGAAAGCGAAACAGACGGACCTTTGGAGCAGGCATACTTGATAAGTTGCATGCGGATCAAAGGTAAGAACTCATAGATCTTTGGAGCAGCATACTTAAATAAGTTGCATGGAATCAAAATGAGCAGACGGAGTATATATCGGGGTAAAGATATTAGACACACACTGAAGGAACCGATGGAGGCGGACTCATTTGGGAAGATATGGAGTGGTAAAATCGTCGAAGGCAATTCACGGGGAAAGAGAGCCAACCAAAGAGAGACTCTAGCAAGGATTGCTTTGGCTACGTTGGACTTTGAAAGTTTGCAAATATGCAAGAAATACAATATCCCTCGAGGCCGGGATGATTGTAATTCTTCAAGAGTGGCAATTATATGAATTACACACACAGTATGGATACTCAAATAGCAGAAGCAAGAAAGGTTAGACACGACTCTTACTCACTCTAACGACAAAAGCAAACACGGGCAGAATACAAAATAAGAACTTGTAAAAAGCAAGGCGCTTGGTAAATGAATTGAATTTGAATGATGTGAGAGGCAAACCACGGGGTCAAAATGGAATAACAACAACAAGAAGAATTTCTTGGAACTACACTGGGAATACCACGCAGGATTTTTATTGAATGATCTTGAATGTAAAGAGTCTCCGATAAAGACTTTAATCGGCTTATGCTTAGATGCATGTTTGAGATTATTATTTTTGGCGTAATGCTCCATATCAATGGAAATACTCGCATTTTTTGAGGATGCTATGTAATGCAATGATGCATGTTTAATGATTCATCTAGGGCTAAAGGCAATTGTGAGCTGCAGAGACATCGACCATCCATGAATTGAATACAAATAGGCGACGATCTGGACCACAACGAGGGATTGTAGAATAGAGCGTCGACTTTCAATGATCACATCCTTTGGGAAGTAACTCTTGAAGTTAACATTCATACGGGATGGCAATCATGTTGCATTGAGTTCTAACGGTAACTCAGGATTTGAGCTCTTGCATAAGAGGGTCGACAATATCTTACGGCACAAGTGAGCCTTTGAAAATCATCTACGGTGGTGGAACAGCCCTTTGCGATTCTGCGACGACGAAAGAGTGATAACATTTGAGGCACATATGCCATAGATAACTCTTGTTGGAGAAAAAGAAACCTTTAGCCGGTGACGATGCCGGCGCATGATGCCTTTTGCATAATTGAAAATGTAAAGCAGGGAGACATAACAATAGTTACTCTGGGATCATTGTTTTATTCGTTAATGTGGTATACCGAAATTCGGTAACCCGAGAAATTATACCCGTGCCGTTGGAGCCTTGTTTTATATTGCAAAGTTTATTAAAAACCGGACGTTGTTTAAACCAAGCGGTTAAAAACATGAAAATAAAACGAGAGATAAATAATAGAAAAACACGGTTTGGATGAAAGTAATTTTATTGATTGATTAGCCGTAAATGAGCATTTACATCAAAGCAAATCCACGAAGAGGCAATTGCTTATACATCAAAGTTAAAGAAAGGTGACAATAAAATCATGGATTTTGTCAGACTACGAATCCATACGTACCCTTTACAACTTCATCCCTTAACATCGAGCTATCCGAAATGCTCGATTAGACTAACCCTCAATCCCTGGATTATCAAGTTATTGTAGATAGGCGACCAAAACAAGTGTAGTGCGGTTATGATCGTTACGCCAGATCCCTAATTTTGCACGGACCGCCCTTTCGGGTTTCAATCCCAAGGATACCCTTTTTTGCCAAACCGCCCTTTCGGGTTTTCGACTTGCGGGTGTACAATCTTTTATATTTATCCCTAACTTTTGCCCGAACCTCTTTTGTGGGATCTCTATTTTACTTAGGCGGTCAACCTAACGGGTCTCTTTTACGAGTATTTTTGACTACTGCATTGATCGGGTGAAATCTTCTCCATCCATAGTTGCGAACAACATAGCTCCTCAGGAAAACTTTCTTCTAACATCGGTCCTTCATAATTTGGAGCCCACTTGCCCGGCGTCAGTCTTTGGGAGCAAAATTCTCTTGACCTAGTCGCCCGGCTTGGAAATTCGAGGACACACTTTCTTGTCGAAAGCCCTTTCATCAACACTTTGGTATAATTGTCCATGACAAAACGGTTGTCAATCTCTTTCGATCAATAGATTCAATGATCAAATCACATTACGACCCGTTCGGCTTCATCGAGTTGCACGTCATTAAAATCCTTAAGGAAGGATCTCAACTTCACGGGTAGGGGCCCTTCCATCCGTATACCAAGGAAAGGTTGCCCACCGTGACGTATTGAAGTGCGATGGCCGTGCAAAGGCAAATGGTAACATCGTGCCAATCCTTGTAAGTGATGACCATCTTACGTACAATCTTCTTGATATTTTGTTTTGCACGCCTCCCCGCCATTCATTTTAGACGATATGGAGAAGAGTTATGATGTTTTATCTTGAAAGGCGTCTGACTCTTTCATCATTTGTTGTTGAGATTGAGCCGTTATGGTAATGATCTAAGGAACCTTAACGACAAATGATAATATAAGCAATGAAGTGTGACTACTTGTCTGGTGACCACGAGCATAAGATCTTGCCTCGACCGTTTGAGTAAAGTAGTCAATGGCAACGAGGATGAATCGTGTCCATTAGAAGCGGTGGGCAATTTCTCCAATCATATCAATGCCCCATGAAAGGCCATGGAGAGTCAAACATTCGATGAAGAACATTGGCCGTAGCATCTTGTCGGTGATAGATTTGACATTTGTAGCATGTTGGCATGGTTGTGGCGGTCGTTCTCCATGGTGGACCAATAGCTTCTCCCAAGATCTTCTTGGCCATGGGTGTGTCCCTAGAATCGTCCAGAAAGAACCTTCGATCTCTTCTATAATCTTATTTGCTTCGTGTCTACACCCGCATCCCGGCAACCAGTCATAGTTCCACATGCAAACCATTGAGGAAAAATTTATGAGTACTTGCGGCCTTATCAACGATGGGCATCCTCGGTATTCTTTCGTCGAGATACCTTTTGATGTCATAGACCAAGGTTTTCATCTTTCGCCCTCTTTGGCGAGCAGCAGGCTCGTCCAACTCATTATAGTGATAGATGGGGCATCGTTAATCCGACCTTAAACATGGATGACAGTGGCAAAGCATCATGCAAATTGTTCTCATCCTTGGATGTGATCAAAAGTGATCTCGTCGAAATAAAGGATCAACTTCAAGATATGATCTCGATATGGAATCAAATTCGGGTTGGCGGGTCCCACGATCTCCATTGATTTGACTAATCACCAGTGATCTCCATGCCGCTTGGATCTTGATTCGGATCAATGGCGCTTCATTCAAAATACAAGCTTCGTGCTCGTACGTTATTGGTGCAATCAAAACGATTAAGCGGTGAATGGAATGAAAACCTGTTGGATGATAATGGCGCCAGCGCCATTTACTGCATTGAGGCTCATAGAATGCCATTGTCCAATGAGAGGCGGGTCCCTCTTTAAGGCTACGAATGTTACAATCTCGATATACATAATGTCTTCATAGAACTCAACTTCATGGTGAAATAGTCATCTAATGGTTGTTGAAGCGAGATAGTCCTACCACCCACTACCTTTGATAGCCTTACGAGTAGTGTATTGGATATCATATTATGGGATCATTTGCCGGGACCTGTTCCTGTGGTGGCTTCTCAAATGCTCTTTATCGGTCATTTTGGAGATCAAAAGTAGTGTGAGTCAACATATCTTGTAGAGTTTTTGCCGGCGACAAGTCTTCTCAATAATGAATACCTCGATTAGCATTACGTGAACTTCTTGCTCAAATAGTATATGGCGTGCTTCTTTCTGTCTCGTCCATGTTATAGAGCACTGCACCCACAATTCTCAAACTACGGTCAAGTACACTCAGCGATTACACCCTTCCAGGGGTGAGAAAATTGGAGGCTCTTGTAGGTACCTCTTTTATCTTGTCGAATGCAAATCGACAATCGCCCGTTCCACCTAGTCATTGGTTCTTTCTTGACTTGAAAATAGGTTCCGGTAGGTGTGAGATGAGAAATAAACCTAGCGATGTAATTGGTCTTCCCGAAACCTCGCTTCCTTTTACATCGCGGCTCAGGCATTTCTTGTATCGCTTTTATCTTCTGGATCAACCTCAATCCATATCGCTCATGATAACCTAAGGTTTCCACAGTCTATGAAGAGGTGCACTTACTGGGTTACTCATTGAACTTTCTCGACCTTTGAACAATTTTACAAGTGAACGGTGTTCTTCTTATGCAGGACTTGGCAATCATATCATCAGCGTATACTTCAATCTCTTTATGCATCATATCATGAAGGAAGTAACCATAGCCTTCGTCGTTGCCCGCGTTCTTGACCAAAGGCATCACTTTATGAAAGGTTCCAAGGCGTAATGAAAGTAGTTTCTCCATATCATTGAGGCCATCTGTAATGGGTTGTAGCGGAGAAACCATCCATGAGGAGAATACTTTAACTTGAGTAGTATTATCGACCAAAATGTGATGTGGGGGAGAGTCGTCATTGAGACTAGCTATTCGGATCCCTGGTGGCCTTGCATCCTTACATAAGTCTTTCTTGACATCGGTGCAATGTTTGCAACCCATGGGATAAGAAACAACCTTTGGAAACACTTTCCATTTGAAACTTTTCTGATCTTTCTTGACATTTAGGTTGTTCTGCAGAAACCTTCTGGGTGGGCAGCCTTCCTTGCTGAGGCAATTCATGCGAGGCGATGTCGATATCTAACGGGCATATCTTCATAAGACCAGCAAAGATGTCCGCGTACTCGTAGCATTTAGAACAAGCTTTTGTTTTAACTCCATCTTCAATCTTGCTCGATCTTGACCTCTTTTCGAATCTCGGTTCTAGATTGATCCTTCTAGAGCCTCTTGAGTGCGGTGGATGACGCTGCTTCTTGCCTCGACATCTGGCTTGATTCTTGAGTAATTCCACGGTCCTCGGCTTCCTCTTCACTTGATACGTCGGTTCGTCGAAATCATAATGAGAGCCACAGTGTCATCGTCGACAAAATAAAGTTAGTCGAAGGACCACATCTGTGGTTGGTAATTTTATTTTTAATTGTTTTTTTAATTTTTTTTAATAATAAAAAAAAAAAAAGAAAAACAAAGGTTTGTATAAAAGAAAGTAAAATTTGATATTGTCACCTTTAAAGAAATAGTGAAGAAAAACAAAGAGAAAAATTTGAATGCAAAAAGAAACGTCCTTCATTAATGATAAACTTGAAAGTTAAAAACATGGTGTATTTATAGCATGATCACTACGTCTTGGGCATGCGTAGGAATTATAACATAAAAGCAGAAAATTACTCTTCAAAGCGGGTATACACGGCAACATCTTCAGAATAATTTGAAAGCTCACGTCTGGAGCGGTGAATCCACTTGTCCATCACATAGTCACGTCCGGCTTCACCATCAACGTCATCAACATCTTCAATCTGGATTCCACCTTTGACAAACTTGGCGAGGAGACACCCTTTGCTGCTGGGGTGGGCCCGGAACCTTCCATTAGGGCAAAACAAACCCCTCTTATCAGTGCGGGTAGGAAGTTCGCCTCTTCCCCGCCTGGGATGTCTGACTTGACAATAACTGAGCACCTTGTAGGATGCCATGGAACTTCACCTTTTGCAAGGGGATCTTGTCGGTGATCGCCTCAAAAGCTTGGCATGGAGTTTAAGTGGGTCTCTTGACTTCAGCGTGCAAAGTTGCTCGGATGGTGACGACATAATCTTCTTCACCATAAATGGTGACCACCTTTCCATTAATTAAAATTTAAACCGGTGCAAAGTGGATGTCCGCGGCTGACCCCATGAATCGAGGCGTCGAAGCAAACAACGAGGAGGGATTAATATCCAGCGAAAAATTGCATCAAAACACGTGGGCTATCTTAGGCGGGTCCACCTGCCAAACACGACCTCTTCGACCCATCAAAGCGCCTTAACTATCAAATCACGGGTCTTAGCCAACCCCTTCATAGTCCAACTTGAGGGTAGACTTTGGAAGAACATTGAGGATGATCCGTATCGGCCAGCACAGGATAAAGTAGTTCGCTATCTCACGGAAGCGTGTGGCTTTGTTATGCTTCCCCTCGGGAGGTAAATCGAGTCGATAAAACCGAGACCGTTGCGAAATGTTGTTCCTGATGCCTCCAATTGGTTAAGTATCTCTTGGGGCGAAGCGTTCCCAGCAGTTGTCAGGCGTTGCGGTGAGGCTCGGAATCCTCAACAAAGCTAGATAGAAATCTTGGCGGGCGTCGGCGGTGGTCGATTATCTTGTAGCTCTTCCTTATACCTCATTAGT
Organism: Vicia sativa; assembly: GCA_021764765.1. NCBI lineage: Eukaryota > Viridiplantae > Streptophyta > Magnoliopsida > Fabales > Fabaceae > Vicia > Vicia sativa. The sequence continues at coordinate 57,059,927 of CM038797.1, read as the reverse complement.
TCTTCAACATCTTTGGTCATCTCGGGGCTCGAGGCGAGGTTGGAATCTTTAGTCTTGACTCACTGATCATGACTCCTTTTTGCTTTAGCCTTGGCCAAAGCTTGAGTTTTCTCAACTAGATTGGGTGGAGAAAATTCGTCCACCAGGTGTCCGACTTTCTTCCGCAATGTCATGCCGCTGCTCATATCTTCCAACCTTCTTCATCGGTCTTTCCTCCTTGGGAGGTCTCACATTCAATTTCTTGCGTCACGGTAGTACTCGGACCCATAATTCCACGGGATGGCCTTTTTAGCTAGTGTAGGGTCTGGACCCGGCAAAGTGATGATCACGGGAGGTTTCTTAGTGGCCTTGGGATTGTAGCAGGATCTTTCTAAGTAGCGGGGATAGTGACCACGTCAGCGTCATCTTCATCATTCTTCATATCAAGTTCTTTACGGGCTGAAGAGTCCCTTGATGTCGACGTTGAATCTCGTCTCTCGACTTATCCAACCTTCAACTTGAATTAAGCATTGTTTACAACCATCATCACACGGAAATCCCCTTCAACAACAATTGCTTCTTTACCCACCACAGCGGGGTGGTCGGATCATAACATCCATTATCGGGTCAAACTTCCATCTTTGCAAATTGCATTAACAGCGTTCCCACCATGAGGTAACGGGTGTTGAATGACATTAGGAGTGGGAGGAGGTCAAAGTTGATCGCCTCGATGTCTAGTAAATTACGCACCTTGTGCTTGAAAGCATAGCAATTCTCAATGGAATGCCCGGAGCATTAGAATGATAGGCGTGGGCATTCGCATTGAAGTACTTGATGGGTTGTCGGGGTCAATCTTTAGATGATGTAATTCAATCATATTGGACTTTGCAAATGGGCGAATACCTGCATAAGACATTGGCAAAAGGTCAAACTTCTTCATGGGTCTTGGTATTGTCTCGAGCAACATCTTGTTTTGGAACACTAGCGGAATAGTTGCTGCACTTGGCGATTGAATTCTGGCGCTTCTCTTTCCCTCTTCGCTCATCTGATGCACTTGACTCACCTTCCTTCTTCTTACGGTAACCACCAAAAGCCTTTTTGCGCCTGACTTGATTCTTGTCGGTACCAACATCTTGGATCTTTCCTAACTTGATCCCCATCTCAACTCTTTCTCCAAACATCACCATGTCGAAATCTTGGTCGGATGCAAGAGGCATAGTGCGGCCCATCTAGTGTCGGTAAACATTTCCACCATCTCTCGTTCCACCATTGGGGTTGAACTTTAGATTACCTCGTGCCACCTTTGCGTACTCCTTGAAGGATTCGGTCTTCTTACGGGCCAAGTTGTGCAACTGGGTCCTCGTGAGCGCCATATCAGTGTTAAAGCCATAGTGTTGAACAAGCTACAACCAACTCTCTCAAGTTACTTTTGCAGCTATCAAGACCCATATACCAATCCAATGGTCCATCGGTCAAACTATCTTGGAAAAAGTGCATCAAAGCTTCTCGTCCTTCGTTAAGGCGGACATCCTCCTAAAGTAGTACCTCAGTGAGTTTTAGGACAAGAGTTGCCCTTGTGCTTGGCTCGGGATTTTAAATTTTGGAGAATCTTTACTCCTGAACCAAACCAGAGTTGGACATGTGAACTGAAACATCCGATTCTCAAAGGCTTGCATCGCTCCTCGAGCATCTTGACTTCCTATCGGCTTGATCGGCTCATCAACATTGGAAACCAATCTTCAAAGTTATCTTCATCATCTTGAGGAATCGGAATCTGAATAGTCCTTACACAGTGGAGGCACCACCTGAGTTCTGGCGGCGGCGATGTGTGGGTAGGCGGAGGAGGAATCACCATGACGCATCCGTTTGAAGCGACAGTTCTGCCGGCAAGATCGATGAGCCGGCGTTGACTTCAAGCTAATTTCGGACACAACATTCCTTGGCGACTTCTTGATGGTGACTACGAGCCTCGCGGCAGGCTCAACTCCTCTTGTTGAGCCATGTTTTGAATTATCTCCGTCATTGCCACATCACGAGTATCCATTCTTGTCCCAGGGCAGCCATGTAGCTTCCTCTCTCCATCAATTTCTTCAAGTTACTTCTTGTCGGGTAGCGATGAGCGATGAAACATGGTCTCTCTAAATGCGTGGAGAAAAACCAGCGGAGAAGTAAGATGGTGATCTCGATACTGCACATGTATGATATGTTATGGGGAGCATGCATGCATGCCCATGATATGTTTTGTACATTTATTTTCGGGGAATCTTTGAAGACTTGTTAGTTAACAATAAACATTAGAGAAAAAGCGAGTTAAGCGCAATTCAAGAAATCTCATAGAAACTCAAAGTGTTAGTTGTGACTACAAAGTACATTCAAGCTCAAATAGAGCAATAAGATTAGTCTTTGGAATTTAAATCATTACAATAATAATTAGATTCAAATATTCAAATAAGAATAAGTGGCTAAAACTAGAAATGCTGTCACAGCGAGGCTTGCTCTCTAGTTTCCGCCTTGAACACATTCACCACCTCTTGATAGAGGAAGAGGAAATCACTCACGGGGAGGTATCGGGTTGCCTTGAGGTCTTCTAGGGCCGACACAGGCTCAAGTCGTCAATAATCAAGCGGTTACACATGTCAACCATTTCATACTTCAATAGAAATGCCCATTACATTCTTCTAGAAAGGACACTAGTTCATCCTTTTCATCTAACAGACGATTCGACTTTTGGATCTCATCAATCCAACCTTGGCATTGCTCTCTAAGGCCTTCGTAAGCATCCTATTGCTATCTCTTTCTTCCCTACAATATTCAGCTCTTGAATTTTTTCAGCTAATTCAATTGCTTCCAATTCTCGGGATCTGATTTCTTCTTTTGATTATCTCATTCTCTAGCATTTTATTGGTTCGTGCAGAGAAGCTTCTAACTTTGAAATCTTTGCTTGAGGCGTGCTTTCAATGCTTTCTTTTCTTCAACGGCCTTTCCTTCATCTAGATAAGCTGGCCCTTTGTTCTTGAGGTCTTGATTGTCGACGGAGGTCCCTTGCCCCACTTGCTCCTCAAGTTTTGAACATCTCATCGGGAGCTCTTCATCCTTTTCATTACGTATTCTTCTCCCTCTAATTCTTCTTTTACCTCCTTGAGGTTGGCTTCTAAATTTTTGCTCACGAGAAAAATGCGAAATTAGAGCTTTGTAGCTCGATCTTTCCTCCTCCATCTTTCGATAATTTCACAAAGCCTCGTATTCTCCTCTATTGGCACATGGTGATTACAGTTCGGGATGATCAAAGGGTACCTCTACAAAGTAAGGCGACTTGATTTCTTGGACTCTCTATCACCCACTTGGCGATAAGATCTTCCATCAATTCCGCCCTCTTGATTAACTCTCGGCTTTCCCTATGGATTTGACCCCGACTCTTGGATCTTGATACTTCGTTCGGTCCTTTTACCAAGTTCGTGCACAATGAAGCTTTCCAAGTGCTCAAGCCTTGGTTCGTTTTCCATCGGATACCCCGATTGTCTTGTTGCAAGTCTTGGGTTATAATTGATGCAACCCATGGAGCCAATCAAAGGAACATTAGAATATCCACCACGGTGGTGATAACATCAGCGAATCCCGACACAGAATGCCACATCACACATCGGTAGTGAAGCCAATTTTGAGACCAAGATAAGTTTCGGGATCTTCTCCACGGTCCTCTAGGAATATGATCAACCATAAATACGGTGGAGAACAACAAGAACCACCCCTCTTCTTGGATGTCTCTCATGGAGATGGTAAAGAACATCGATGTGTAGGAGCAGGGGTTTTCGACATGAATATGCCAATAGCGACGGGCTCAAGTAACCAATTTCATTAGTTGGAAACAAAACCACCCCAAAATGAGCAAAGCAAGAATGGAGTGAAAGTCGGCGATCGTCTTGAACACTCAAACTTGACAACTTATCTTCAAGCTTTGCCTAAGAATACCTTTATGCAATAATCCAGGTGCCACCTCCCTCAGGGAAGAAACAAGGCGGTAGCTACCTTAGCCTTATCCAAATCTTGCCTGTCGAGGAAGGGGTGTAGTCTTTCAAAGGCCAATTAAGGTTCTCGAACTCTTCAATTGTAGGAACAGTGAAAGTCTTGGAATGTGAAACATCGAAGAGGAGGATCATAGTACTTTGCGAGCAATCAAAGCTTCCATGTCCACATTGGTAGTCAAAGATCTAGGATGTTCCCAAACCTCTTCCGAAATAAGCTCTCTTGTGGTGGAATTCTTTCACTTTGAGTTATCGACTTCCCCAACTTGAGTTCTTTGAATTTGAGACATGGAGCGATCTTCACGGTTAATTCATTCTTCCTTTACGCTTCTTGCACCAACAAAATCTATAAGGTTCCACGAAAATAAAAGTTATATGCTAAATGGTTTTGTGCAAATGTATGCAATGCATGTTGCAAATTAAATAGAAGCTGGTTCATAGGATCGGTCGGTCAAGGTTTGACGTCTACCCAACAATTCCGGGTAAGGCTAATCTTATGTTTTTTGCTAAATGTTTCTTGGGGTCTCGGATCCTTTTACAAACACTATCATCGCGAGGCCTACGTGGCGATAGTATTTGTAAGTATACCCCAAGCTCTTAACAGGATGCTCTAAATCCAACATTTGAGCGTTTTGGTCTCGGTTAGGACAACATGAACAAAACTTAGAGTTATAGGTCATTTGTCCAAAGATTGATGTCTGTGATTGGCAGACCCACGACCTCCTTAAAACAACCAACTCTAGTAGGGTCTTCGCTTGACAAGACAATGGTCAAGTGGACCTGGGCTAGCAACCCCTATTCTAAAGGTGACCTAGAAGCAGGTAGTGGGCTTATCTATGTAATGCCCATGAATTCCCATCACAATAATATATCAACAGTTAATATATAAAGTATAGAGGAAAATAAGCAAATAAACAATAGATAAGCATAAAGAGAAAGCGATAAACAAACACACAAACATGCGAAGAACTAAACTAGGGTTGACTCGCTTAGTCAAAAAGATTTGAAAAATTTTCCCCGATTGAAGTGGCAGGCAACTCGATTTTCAAAAAAATCATTTAAATGAATTTTCAAAAACAACAATGAAATCGCCACCTAATTTTATTTGTTCTAGAAAGAACGGGAAAATATAGATAAAACCCACGAAAATTGGATAAGGCGGTCTACAAGACCAAAAAGCATGGATTCGGGAGTCGGTTACAAGAGAAGGTATTAGCACCTCTTCGTCCATCATTTCGATGGGACCCATTTAGTTCAAAATGTGTTTGTGTGTGTGTAATCGCTAATTTCTAAGTCATGAATAAGAAATAAGAAAATGGGTTTGTTTATTATTATTTTGAGTTTGACACGGTTTTGAAACCGCGTGCCTACGTATTCCCTCGTGCAATGGGAAAGTCAAAACTCCGTAGTTCTTGTTGAAAATGTCTTGTATTGGTTGTGTTGATTTTAGAATAAAATGTTTTTGATGACCGCGTATGAGCGGAAAAGGAATTTGAATGGGTTGAATTGATTTTAATAGTAGATGACAAGTATCAAGACGTTGGGATATCCTCTAACGATTCAATACTCGAGATTGGTGATTGAGGTCAACCGATCATCTCTCATCCAAAACCTTTATTATGAAAAGAGTGAGGTGAAACAAAGTTCACTTTTAAATGTTTAAGTGTATGGAATAAAGTATTCAAGTCATTGGGTTACCCTCTAATGGCCCGAATACTTTACATTTTAATTAAATTGTTGGGCGAACCTCTAACAATTTAATTAAGTACCATAACACTATTTTTTGATTTTTTGTAGAAAAATTGATTTAAAGAAAACAAATTCAATTAATTAATTTAATATGAAAGTGTTTTAAATGTTTAAGTGTATGGAATAAAGTATTCAAGTCATTGGGTTACCCTCTAATGGCCCGAATACTTTACATTTTAATTAAATCGTTGGGCGAACCTCTAACAATTTGATTAAATTCCATATCACTATTTTTGATTTGAAAGTGTGTTGAAAATTGCGGCGTTGGACGTAGAGAGATGACATTTCGGGTTATGATTAACCAAGTATATGGACTTGATTAACCTCGTGAGGATAGGTGCTCCTACCCCCAACCATGAGACCCTGGTGCATGGTGATTGGTATATAGACCAATTATTTTTCGGGTTATGATTAATCAAGGCAAGAGGGCCCTAATTAAACTCGTGAAGATGGCCATGCCCATCCCAACCATGAGACCCTTAAAGAATTTGGTGTGGGTAACCAAAATAAGAGAGCGGGCGTTGTTGATTTTATATGTGAGAGTGGAGTGTTCAATCGCATAATAAACATGCAAGCAGATAATGTAATAGCGGATAAATAAAGAAAATAAATTAACACACAATACAATATCGGAATTTAAATAATTATTAGTATAGATATTCTTTTACTTGATGAAAAATCAATTAACAATTTAATTGGTAATTCAACAAATAAAAACTACCATATGCCAAAATATTATTTAATACATTATATATAAAACTTGCATAATAATTGAATTTAAAGAAAAAGTTTAGGAATGGGCCTGTTTGAAGCTTTAATTTGGAGGGTGTAGATAGCGGTAAGCCGAGCCCAAGCAATCTGCTTGGATCACGTGAGTGCCTCCATGGATCATACTATGGTGCCATTACGGATCGCGGGATCACGGACTTCAGATCGATGGCCTTGATGCGAGGGAGGGTGCAAAATGGATACAATACACATACATGCACCAGATTTCGAGTAAACCAAACAGGTGGTGACAAGTGTCACCACCTGGACTAACCAACAAGACCAATCATTCTTAAGATCAAAACTATCCTAGACCCATTTTTATATAAATAAAAGATACTATCTCTAATTAAGTTAAAATTACTACTAATATAAAATAAATAAATAAAAAGGGTAGTTTCTTATTAACTAAAAACTAAATCAGTTTTGTTACTAATCCAAACCCTCCTATTATAACTTAAATGCCTAAATAAGATCACATCTAATTAAGTTAACAATAACTAAAATTATATTTTTAAAAAAACAAAATCAAAAAAACTGAAATCATTTTTACAAATTAAGACAAAATGGATTTATAAACAAGATTAGTTTTTTTTAAATTATATTAAACCAACATAATCAGTTTTTATGAACACTCACCTTCTCTCCCTCACGAACGACTCTCATCCTCTCTGTCTAACAAACCCTAAACGCCGCTCTCACCTTTCTCACCCGATCTCGCCGCCACTCTCACGTGATTTCTGTCATGATTCCTCTAGCAGCGTTAGCTCTCTCTCGACCCATGATTTAGGAATCATCCCCTGTTCTCTCTTTCGCCGTGACTGGTTTCTCGATCGCGATCTCTCTGAGATCTCTCATCGCGGCTCTCCCGATCCACTCTGTTTACTTTATTTGCATGTTGTTTTGTGAAACTGTTTGATTCTTTGTGTTTACAGATCGGATATGGAAAGGGGTGAAACCACTAACTTGTGTTTAAGCGACGATGGTGCTATGAGGAAAATGGGTCTTGGAAATACAATAAATAACGAAGAAAAAGGAAAACATGGGATTTTTAGGGTCTACAGCGGTGGGCTGACTGTGTACATGACCCGTGAGATCTTCTGTTTAAAAACTCTACTTCTTTTGCCTCGTCTTCTTTCTCTCTGAAGGATTGTCTCTTTGGGAAATGATGATTTCCGTTTTTCCGGGTTTGGCTTTGATAGCAGTTGTTACGGGTTTTTGTCATGTGATCTAGTATCTTTATTAGGGTTTTGTTTCTGATGGATTTCGGCTAGGGTTTTTCTTATGAACAGTAGTTGCCTTCTTGTGTTGTAATCTTGAATGCTTTTATACTGTCAGTGTTTAGGGTTTTGGTTGATCTGATTTTGAAAAACAAGCCTTCCCAATGCTTGATGGGCTTGTATCCTTTTGTTGTTGGGCTGATAATTTTGATTCTTCTGGCTATTTTGATGCATCGATCTGCTATATCGATTGTGTTAATTTTGGTGTATTGATGTCTTGGTTGTGTATCTTTTTTAGTAAAACTTGCCGAAAAGGTGTATACCCTTGCATACCTATAAAATTCTTGTCTTGTCATGCCCAATGCTTTTTCTGTTGCTTTTCCTCATCTTCTTTCCACACCTCTATTGTGAACCAAGGGTACCCTTGTGGATTTGCAATAGTGAGTTTATAGATGATTAGCTATGAGGCCGGTTGGTTCTGATCGAAACCCTTGCACAACCTGATTAGGAAGAAAATCCTAATGATGAGATAGAAATTGCTTTAAACTCTTAATTCTTATTAATCTGTCCATTATACTAACTATGCTCTTTTGTTTTGTTTCATGAACACGAGCCAGCACAAACTTGGAAAAGTGGTGAAGGAAGGTTGGTCAAAAAGAAAAAGTATGGTCGAAGATAGAGCAAAGCATGGGAGGCAAGCAACAAAGATGTCCACTAGAAAATAGGATTAAGACATAGCATATGTAGTCTTTACTTGTATGTTTGAACTTATGACCATAGATTGTACTTGTGTATGTAATCTTGAAAATGTTGTATCAAAGGTTTGAAATTTACAATATCACATATTCAAATTAGCATTGAATTTTGAGGGCTCTTGTGGCATTTGAACAAAATAAAGTTAAATGAGTATTGAACTTGGAAGTTTGATCCTACTTTGTAAGCGGGTATTTTTAGATGTCATTTTGAATTCGAGTAAGACTTTTGGAACTTGAATGACAAGGAAAAGAAGTTGAATATTGAATGAATTCGTTGGCTTTTGGATTGAAACTTGCATGTCAAGATTTGACAAGTTGTAACATGTAACTTGATTCGTGTCCTTGTCGAAAACTTTTAGAGCAATCTTGGAAATCTTGGGATTTTATGAACACAAGCTTTGAGAAATATGCAACTAATTGAATCCTTGATTGTGTATAAAAGTTGGAAATTCAATATGCATCAAATATCCCATAAATTTGTCATGAACCAAAAGTTAAATTGGTTAAAACAAAACATGTTGAAGTATTGATTAACAAGTGTATCCAATTCCACTTCATCTACAATTCAATCCGTAGCCTTGAATCAAGCGAGTGGTAACATGGTTGTTGTATTCTTAGAACTTGAATCCTCTAGTATATGAAACTTGAGAGTTAAATTCTAAATCGAAAATGGTTTGATGACGAGAATTAAACAATACTCGAATTCTTTGAATTTCCGACCACAAAGCCTTCATGTTGATCCGTTCATGTAGAAATTCAGCCTTTGCCACTTGAGACAAAATTGAAACTCTAAGTTTCAAATAAAACTCTTGATTAAAACCTCGGTCATCTTGTGATTTCATGATTCATTAAAATTGAGCGATAGATTCCAATTGAAATTAATGGAATTATCACCACATTTCAAATCGAACCACATTCGGTAGTAGAAAGATTAAATCAAGCGAATTTCATAAGGAAACTTCTAATTTTATGAATGCCTTGAATTTAGTAGGCGATGAACGCCAGGAAAAGATCTCAACATGTGGCAACTTGACATTCGTAAATCTTGCAAACAAACCTTCGGGCGAATATTTTCACACACATCAACTATCGCCAAGACGAATAAAGTTGTGATCAAACCAAATTCACTAGAGCTGGAATTGTTGATCAATAAGCGGATAATCAATATCCACCCTTTTACATCTTGAACAATGAACTCGAAACAACATGAAACCAAACTCGTGATGAATTGATCTCTGAATCGAGAGGTAATGATATTCAAAATAACCGGACTTAGTAGCTCCCTCAAGAACAGACCATTCAATTCAACAAACGAACACCAAGCTCCGAAAACCGATAGATATGAATGGATAAGATTTAATTTTAAACCTCGTCGTTTTCCAAAATCCTAAATTGGTTGAAAGCAACACAACCTTTACATTGAGAAACTTTGGGAATCAACTCGGTCGTAATCCTAGAACCAGTGGTATGAATGCATGTGAGTGTCATGATGAATGCGAAGCCTAAACCAGATAAAATCGAGATAGGAGGGCAAATTTTGGGGTGCAACAAGGTGGCTTCAGAAATAGTATCTCACGGTTATTCATCATGCACTGAACTCGTCTTCTCAACCAAGCACAACCCATCAAAGTGCGGGCGGGCACCAACGACAATCCTCTAGGCATCTGGGTTGACAGGCTTGCAACAAATTCTTCTTAATCATCGGGGAATGGTCAAGTCATCTATGTTGAAAACATAAGTATCGTCCTGTGACATTGGAACCCTTGTCATGGTTAGGCATAGGCGCGTTGATCACATTGGTCTCAGCGGAGGATCAAACTCAATGCTTAGATTCATCATATCTTGAATCTTGTTCTTGAGCCCAACAATCATCGATTACTATGTCACAGGCTATTGGAATGGTAAGCACACTTAGCATTAGGATTGTACTTGGAGAGGAGGTGTTAACATTCGAGGAGGATCCTCAAGCAATCGGCTCTGCTTTCACATGTGTTGCAAGGCTTGCGACAAGGCATGTTGATCTTAGTGCTGTCTTCGTGGCGCGTTACGGCTCTGCGTTGTCTCGTGAGTTGTCTTGATGTAGGATTGGAGATCTACAGTTGGCGCGGTCGGTCTTGGCTCGGCTTTTCGACCATACGGTTAGCTTCTTTCTGCACCAAAGATCTCTTTGCGGCATTTGAAGATGTCTCTACTGAATCTTCCACTTTTGATACCGACTTGAGGCTAGCTTTTCAATATCAGCTCGGTAAATCCAGTGAAGAGTTTCAATCGAGATGATTGAAGAATGGGCTGTTAGTGTCCCCATGAACATATCAACCAACTCCTATTGGACAGGGTGGTGAACTCTGCTGCTAAATCTCTCCAGAGCATACTCCTTGAATTTCTCGTCGACCCATAGACATGCTTTGTAGTTGCATGCGAGTGGGTGTCAATTCGACATTGTACTCATCTTGTGTAGAAAGCATCTTCCAGTCACTCCAGTGGATCGGTCATTCTCTAGTGATAGTACCATTCCAATTGGGTTAGGAAAACTCTCTTGAAAATAATGCATCCACACTTTACATCATCGGTGTGGGGATTGATCTTACGGACATAGGACTTCAAATGCACTTAGGGCAAGACATGCCATCATACTTAAAAGTTGGAACTTTGAACTTGGGAGGAATCACAACACCGGGGACAAGACTCGGATCATCAAAATTCAGCCGGACATCTTGAGGTTTTCCACGGCATTCGAGACGATCTTCAAGTTGCTTGTACTTGTCATCTTCATCGGTATTGGCCATCATCATATTTCTTCTCAAGTTCGGTGGCGCCTTCACCACCACCTTTGTTACTTTGTTCGGTCTTGACACTTCCTTCTGAGAGCTCTATCCGACTGACCCTCTTAGGACCACCTTTGTAGCGTCTGCCCATGTTGAGGAGACCAACAACCTTCTTCTTTTTGTTGATGAGCTTCTTCAGATCCTCTTGGCCTTGGACCAAGCTGGTGAACATCTGTTGAAACTGAGCGTTCTGAGCTTGGAGATCTTTGACAGTCTGTTCAAGAGCCATTTCTGCTAAAATAAATAGCGAGCAAATGAGAAAACCAATCTCCAATGTACCTGTGATGCAATGTTATGCTATGTTATGCGATGTTTATGCGAATGCAATGCAATGTTTTCAAGGACCTTAGAGATTTAAATTTGTTAAACGAGCAATGAACAAACATTTATTAGTACTCTTTTCATTATTCTTTTCCTTTTTAAGTACAAGAGATAGTTCAAAACAATAAAAGAAAACATAAACATCCTAAAGCTCTAAGTCTCCCATGGGTGCTTCCTCTTGGTGCCGATGTAAGCGTTGATGTTTCGCTCTTCGTGAAGTAGCTTTGTCAATTCTAGTACCTTCTTCTCACTTGCATAGCACTGAGCTTCAAAGGTATCCCTCTCTTCTTTAAGCTGAATCCATGATCTCTTCAAGTCTTCAAAATCAGTAGGCATGTCGGGATAGAGAACGGTATAAGTACGTCACCTATAGCAGTTCCATAATTCTTGGTAGAGCAGTGAATGGCATCATGAGGTTTTGAGCTCGAGCTCGCACCCATTTGAGGTAAGGTTCCCAAGGAATGGAGTTACGGTGCCCCAAAGTCTTGGTAGATCTTCTTTACCATGCCCCGTGTATGAACCTTAAATAATGCGGAGATCGTGATTGTAGTCGAACACAATATCTTGGAGAAGCATATCATGTGGACCATCTCTTGAGCAAAACAAAGCGGCGTAGAGCTAAGGAAGGGTTGTAAGTAATACCTCCCTTATACCAAGGAGTGGTACATTAGAATTCTCCACAGCTCAATGAAGGTGAAGTCTTTTTGAGAGAAAGGCTCGGATATCTGAGAGAGTGACATTAACCTTTGAGACCATCTCAACCTTTGTTCATTCTTCAAAGCGGGGAGGAAGGTGCGAAATAAACCACACGGAAAGTAACGGTACAACACATGAGAGTTCCTTGTCTTTTAGTAATGCAGTGTGGAGAGAATGTAGGATATCTCCAAGCAAAGTAGGCCTTTGGATTGCGGGTAAGAAACAACTTGATGGCGTTGACATCTATGAATTGATCTGAGTTAGGAATAGAACCAAACCATAGATTAGCAAGGCCACAATGTCTTGAAGGCATGGAAACTCATAACTTTGAGGAATTCTCGGGCTTTCTTGATTAAGAACTTGGAAAGTAAACCCTTAACTCCACTTGGTTTCCCAATTGGCTTCATGTCGGCGCTTAAGGTGCAAAGCGGATGCAATGTCTTCGTACTTAGGAACCTTTTCTAGGGTGAATGGCATTTGGTCAAGAATGGGTACCCCAGTAACAGAGAACTCTTCGAGGTAGGAACCAGCGATAATCTGGGAATGTAAAGCAATGGTATTTCGGATCGAAGAAGCTGAATAGGACATGCATCATATCTTCTTCAAAGGAGATAACCAAATCAAGTAGATAACCATGTCTTTTGATGGCCGAGCATGGTGGGAGTTTACGAAACCAATTCTTTGAGTGAGAAGGTATACCCATGAAGTTGATTCGGATAGTCTTTCTAGAAGCCATAATCCCTACAAAATAGAGCAAAGATAAATCCCTAGGTCCTTGAAATAGTTAGAAATGATATGCAATGCAAATGATGTCATGATGTCATGTTTAGCACACAAACAATTCACACAATGAGCCTAGGTTTAAAGGCTTGCATGAGGTATAGGTGATTACCCTACCAAAAGTTTGAGTTGGTTCATCACGTCCTATAATAGTAACGGGTTCTAGGAATCTCACATCATTAATCTTTCGTAGGCGTTTATTTCAATCGACTACCAGTGGTCGATCGAAAATATCCCAAAGTCCGATCTCAATGAGCGTAGCATCGGTATCAACCAACCTCGGTCTACACAAAGTCGGCCATCTCACTACCTTCTAATGGCCAAGATGGGTCAATTAAGGTTCTAAAAGTTTAGTTAGCGCTTGATGACACCACGAGAAGCCAAATACTATCCTCACTTGGAAATGAAGAGTATCGGGACATCCAAGTGTCACGCTAACGTAGCCATCATGTTGACCGTTTAGTTATCGTCTAGCGGTCACGATGATTTATTGCTACTTACCTAAAGGAAACCGGATCGGGTGTAGGATCCCCAACAATATAATACCCAAGCAACCCTTAAAGATAAAGCATACAAGTCAAGCGAAGCGGTAAAATGATCTAGAAATCCCTAAGGCAATTCTCTCTTTAGGGTGATTCCCCAGCAGTGATCGCGATTACGTAACACGGTGAACTGACTTTTAGTGATTTGTATCGCAAATGTGCGGATAGCAAGAGTCGCCACCGACTTTTATTTTTATCCAATTAAGGGAAGGTAAAAGTACAGAAAAAGACCTTCGTTAGATTATGAGTAAGGGAGAAGGTTATGAAAAGAGAAGGTATTAGCACCCCTTTCCATCCGTAGTTATCTACGGGCTCTTAGTTGCTCTGGATCACCTTTCAAAATTGTGCTTTCTGTGTGTTTGACAAAAATGTTTTGAAAAGGCATTTCGCTTTGACTTTGTAATGATTCATGTTGGAATGTATACAAAGTGTTCGGAAATGTTTCGTTTTTGAAAAGAGTTTAAACTTTGACAAAAGTGTGTGGTGTGAAAAGTATTTTGATAGAGCAAGCAACTAAAAGTCTTATTACCTACTCAGAATTGGTCGTTTTCGTGTTATTTTACGTTCCTTTAGAATAGCGCTAGCCATACCATTAGTTGGTAGGTAACTCCATTCGTTGGATGTAGGCGGGACATTCGAAGGGACATCGGATGGTCATAGAGAGCAACTTGTAGGGTATCCTAGCACATTCGAAGGACTATCATCATTTTCGTGGCGACAATCGAGGTCAAGATCATGTATTCGGAGGCGACATCGTGGGTCTTATGATCTTTGTATCGAAGGGACTATGATGATTTGTTTGTAAACAGCGGTGCTAGGATACCTCTACGTTAGAGGACATGACCATTTTGAATTAGTAAGGCGAGAGAGAATTACCCTAAGGGGTGCATGTGTGAAAGAAGTGTGTTGATTTCAGATATTTTATCTTGAAAATTAGTGGGCTAAGTTCATTATTATCTTGCCATACACGCCTAATTACTAGCAGTTTATAGGGTGCGGAAAGTAAAATGCGGAAAGGTAAATCCTACGCTATTACAAGGCTTTGGGGCAGATACATAATTTAAAATGCGAAAAATAAAGATCTAATTTTAAACTATTACATCCCATATACAGTTACATTATTGAAAAAAATAAAATAAAATGATAAAGCAAGAATCGTCTGAATCGGATCAACCTGTAAAAGAACGAGAAATCGGAAAATGCGAGATGAATCGAATAAGAGAAAAAATATTAGAAAAAATGCAAATTTTTATATGAGAAAATTATTACATGCTGGAAATAATATAAATATGCTAAAATAAATTTTTGGGATTTTTTGGATGGGATTTAATAATTAAAAATGAATTAAAAATGATTTAAAATGCAAAAATATGAATAAAAATTAATATGCATGTAAAATTGTATTTTTTAATTTTATAAATTAAATAAAGATTTTATGAAAATAATGCAAAAAGAAAATTAATTTTTGATGATTTTTAATGCAGAAATAAAAATATGAAAAGAATTGAAATAAAATGCAAAATATTAAATAAAATAGAAAAAAGGAAAATAGTTTTGCAAACTTGTAAAAATAATGTGTCAAGGCTGGGATCGAACTGGAGACATGTGAGAGCATCTACCAACAGTACACGCCTTTACCACTACGCCATGTGTGCTTCACTGTTTGAGATCCGGAGAGAGTGGGTTATAACACGCGTCGCTTCCTGACTTGCCTCGTCTTCGCGCCATCCACGTCTTCCTCGTTTTGAATATTTGAAAGCTCAGCGTCGGCCATTGCTCGACACTACAGGCCCTGGCAAAATCAAAATCACAGCATACATAATATAAATAACATCTAAGACCATGGTTCGATTAGAAACATCATTCCAAATGCAATGGTACTGGTCTTGAGGTCCAATTTTTCCTGTTTTGTGAAACCCTAAATCGACCTCAGAAACCCTAACAATGGTGTTATGCATTCCTGGCCATGGAAATTCGATTAAAGCACCCAGAAAGCTTGCAAACACATCACTAATCACAAAAACAAACACAAATCAAGTTAATAATGCATGAATATTAAAATACGATTTTTGAAATTTCAAGAACAAACCAAATTCGGTTTTCACGATTCTGGATGGTTTGGATCAAAGTGAAGGTCTGAATTGATTCTGGAGATGTCAAGGAACGTGTTGGACACCATAAAATTGATTGAAAACGGCTGGAAGTGTGATTGCCAATAGCTTGAAGGTCACGGTTTTTTGAGTTTTGGAATAGGGTTTCTAGGGCAATTTTTGTTCTCTCTTGATAGGTATGCATCACACCTTTATCTTTGGATGAATTTGGCATGGTTTTTGGAAAGAATCAATCAACATTCAATGTAAATCAAAATTGATTTTTGTACAAAATCAAATTTTCAAAATTTGATTAATTTCCAATCCAATCTTGCCATATTGATCAATTTTCGAAAATTGCTGGCCTTTGTGAGTTACTTGAGTCTCAAGGAAAGGATAAAAATCAATCTTTCAATTAATTTTGATTTTATACTTTATTTTTAAATTTAATTTGTATTTAAATGAATAAATTCCAAATTAAATAGAAAAATAAAATAAAAATTCATGGCATTGGGCTTGGATATTCCTAATTGTATGAGGAATAAGTTTGGATGAAGAAAAAGCAAGCCCATTTGCAAAAAATTTGATTTTTAGAAGCATCTCTCTTTGTGTATTCCTTCAAAATTGCCCAACTTGTGAATGGTGCATCTTGCTCAATTTTTCACATTTTTGAGTGTTATTGGACTTTTTCGAAAGCTCTAAGAGTCCTCTAACCAACCTTTTTGGTCTCATCTCAATTGGAGTTACCATGCTCAATATATCTTCAAAACAAAAAGTTGACTTTTTGTTGACTTTGAAAATGACACCTTAATGTTTGAGCTATACCTCTCAAATGAAGCATTTTTGGACATTCTTGTGAGACATGAAGTTGTAGATAATTGAATTTCCTTCAAAGCAGAGGTGATGGAAAAATTTACGAGAAAGTATGAGAAAGTTATGATCGGTCAAAGTTCGATTGACTTTTCACTAGAAACCCTAATTTAGAAAGTTAGACTTTTGAGCAAATCTTGAGTTTTCTTGATGAATCATGATCAACCCTTGATCAAATGATGAATGTAACTTCAAAATGAGGATGTTGACCAAAATTATGAAGTTTGTATGTTGACCACGATTGACTTTTGTCAATCTGTTGATTTTCAACCATCGAGCAATTATGGAAACTTGACTTGTGAGGCTTGAAACTTGACATGGAGAATCTTTGAAGCATATGAGAAGGCATGAAGACCATTGGAGATATTGGGAGTCCATCTTGACCTGAGAGATACCAAACCCTAGTTTGGGTTGATTGTCTAGGAGAGAGTTTGTATGATCAACTCTTGAGGAATCCTTGAGTATAGATGTATGAAATCTCTTGAGTAGATGGAGGGAAAATTTTGGGGTATGACACTCCTAACTCAAACTTTCTAAATCATTTCAACAATCACACATACAACTCATAAACCACAACATCAATTCCTATCCCAAATTCACAATACTATCGAACCCAACTATGAAAAGGAAAATCAAACCCCTTACCTCTAGTGCTTGGATGATTGCAAGATGCTCCAACAAAATCTCAATCTCATGCTTGTTCTTGCTCTTCTTCTTCCTAAAACACTCTTTTTCTCTCAAGCTTCTAAGTTGGCTTTGGTGTGTTATGGAAGAAAAGGAGGAAAAATGGTTTATAATGATGTTTTCTTACTAGCCAAGGGTGTTAACCCAATTCTCTCCAATTACTCCTCACACCCCTAACTTATTTTTATTAATTAATACCTTAATAATATCTAATAATATTATTTACTCAATTAATTAAAATAATTCCGGGGAATTAAATATCGGTCCGAATAATATTTTACCGAACCGAATCGAGGCGTCGCCAAATATATTAATAGATATAACGATTGATATAAATATTCTAAATCATAAAATAAATATCGATCGGTAATTGAAAATATTAATATAATATAATATTAATTAAAGCAGTTACATAACCTCGAGGTTCAACCGACTTTAGCGGAAGAAATTAAATGATTTGTTCATGGGAGCGTTCTTATTACGAAAGATTGATTGGAAGTACTTTTACGATTTCTTTAATCTAGTGATGGTGGTGTTAGTGAAGATTTTGATGTCTTGTGATTCGAAGAAATATCATGGAGCTCGAGGGCGAGATGACGTTAAAGTATTCAAGGGAATATAGTGAATATCATAGTTTGGAAAGAAGAATTAGCCCTTGAATGGATGTATTGAGTTAGAATGTCGAGCAATCTTGGTGATATATGTGAAACAAGCTTGATCGGGTAATAGAATCATATCGGAGGAAATGGGTTCGAGATCGAGCGAGTGATACATTGAAATTCAAAGCATAGCGGGATAAAAGGAGTTGAAGCAGAAAGCAGTTCGAACGTGGAAGCAAGAGCATGGTGTGTTGCATGTTCTAAGCGTGGCAAGATCTTATGGGTTAGACCGTTATGGTCGAATTAGTATAAATAGGGTCTTAATGTTAGGATTTCGTGTGTCATATCTATTGTACTAAAATTCGGTCACATTCAAAATACCACATGGCTAGGGAAGCGATGCACGAATGATGTGCGTATGATTGCACCAAGACTTTATTATTCAATGTATCTTTATTCCTCGGTCTAATTTTATCTTGCATCAATGTCTTTTAAGTTTCTTTATTTTCAAAGTCATTTCATTTAAATGCTTTTCTACCATTCTTGAAGTTCTTTACTTTTCGAAAACCTTTACATTAACGTTGTTATTTCCCGGAAAGTTTTATACATTTGTTTACATTCACATCTTTTCGTTTCATGATCACTTTGAAAATCTTTTACACTTTAAGAGTTTATTTGAATATTCTTTGCATTTATATACTTTGTTGCTATTTGAATCTTGCATGTTCTTGTTTGTTCGAACCAAATATCGTTATTAACTTGATCACATCACTAAGTAATCGAAGCGTATTTTGACATATACAAAACCTCAAAAACAAGTCTCAAATATGGATCTTTATCTTAAGTTTATACCAACGGTAGATATCCCATAGGATCAATCTAGTCGATCCTGCAAGTTACGGAGGGATTGAATAACATACTTGATTATAAGCTTATTCAATAGTTTGGAAAACTAGCGGTTGTTTCACGAAATCACTTGTGAACAAAATGGCACGCCCGATGGGACGAGTTTGGTATTACAAACTAGGAAAGTTATAACCATAATTATTATAGAAATTCTTTACGAGTAAACAAAGTTCATTGTTATATGAACCTTAGGAGTGGTAGAATAACTAAGAGTAACCAACCTTTACCCGGAGAAAGCGAAATAATAGAATGTCTAATAATCAACAAGGGAACAAAATGCCCCATGGAGCGAGGCTAATCGTGCATTTTATTGCAGCGTCGCGATCCCGAATGCACGATCGGT
This sequence comes from Vicia sativa, assembly GCA_021764765.1. Lineage (NCBI taxonomy): Eukaryota > Viridiplantae > Streptophyta > Magnoliopsida > Fabales > Fabaceae > Vicia > Vicia sativa. The sequence continues at coordinate 57,040,778 of CM038797.1, read as the reverse complement.
TGCATCTTCGACTAGTAATATAGCCACGAATGGAACAAGTGGCACGTCAATAAATAATTCGATCTTGGGCAATACGGGAACCCTTTGGTTACCACAGGATCCATCCACACAGGGACACAAGCCCATTTCGCCACCCACTACAAACTAGACCACGGTTTCGAGGTAATAGACCCGAAACCCTTCTTCTGAGATGCCAACATCTTTCATGGCGGGTTTGCAAACTTGACGTCAAATGCATCACCCGATTAGGATGCGGATCGGGGTTAATCAATTTCTTACAAATAACCAAGGTGCGGGGGTTATAGTGCTTTACCCACCTTAACCACGAAAACCAAATGGCTTTTAGGCAGCGATGGATGATAGTAACCATAATATGATCGGTGTTAGCACAAACTATGCAAGAAATCTTTGCCCCGATAGTTGAGCGTGGTGTGACGAATAGGCGAGATAATATGAGTCGAATAGCGATTTCTTTGCCCCACGGAGGCGTGAGCGAGAACGGTGTGGTTCGAGCAAACACACTATCATCGAACAAGCCATTGACCCACCCTATAGGCGATTAGAAGAATTTGACACGAGGCAAGGGCACAAAGAAATGCCCGGTGATTCGAGAAGAACCACTTAGGGAGTTGTAGAACCAATGGCGAGGATCGAAAGATATGATGCTCGATGGTCGAGAGGAACCACGGAGGTAGTTGGGGAACCGGGGCCAGGCTCGAAGGCAAGGCCCCAACATTTCGAGACGAACAACCTAGAGGAGTAGTTATGATAGGTAGAAACCAAGATCTTGTGTGGTGGTCCATAGAATTGAAATGATAATATCTTGGCGGAAAATAACTTAACCACCATGATAGAGAATAATGGCCCAAGTGTGTCTGAGGATTAGGAGGCCAAATTATGCTTCTCCATAGCGATTACGTGATGCATCTGAGACTTACCAAGGGACACAAGATCCCTAAGTTTACAAAGTTATTTGGAGATACTAACGAATCAGCGATCGAACACAGCCAGTATCTCAGAAGCGGGAGACATAGCCAATAATGAGAACCTTAGGATTAAGTATTTCCCAAGTTCACTTAAATGCTTTCACAGTTCACCACATTACCACACGGATCCATAGATACAGGCCCTTTTAGAAAGATTGTTCCATGAACAATTCTACATGGGACAATCCAAGATAAGTGCGAAGGAACTAGCTAGTGTTAAGAGGAAGTTCTTGAACCCGTAGGCGAATACTTGAATAGGTTCGGACTATTGAAATCGGATGTTTCACGGTGGTCCCAGAACATGAATTAGTCGAAATGGCATTGGTGGCCTGACTATCGATTCGAAAGAAATTAGATACACAATACTTGAGAGATATGGCTCGGTTGGCGAGATAGGGTTCGACGGTTCGAAGACTAAAGGCCGAGAAGGCCGAGCTTTCAAAGTAACAAGAAAGAAAGAATTTCCTATGTCGAAGCAGGAAGTCGAAGTCGATTCGAGGAGGTCAGTGGACCTAGCGAGTTAAGCAGGCCCCACCTTACTCTTGTAAGTGTTGGTTCCCACAGGGAAAAGAAATTGTTGAAAATGAAAAAAGCGACAAATTCCCAAAGAAGGTGTACACCTTTGATGTGACAAAGTGTGATGAGATTTTGACACCTTGTCAAAGATGGTCAGATTGTGCCATCGAATGTTAAAATACCTCCTTTAGACCAAAAGAAAAGGGGATTACGTAAATATCATAGTTTCTTAGGCCACAAAACCTCACGGTGTTTTCTTTTCGGGGACTTAATTGAGAATGCAATCAAAGCGGGAAGTTTCTTGATAAGCCAAAGATGAAGGTAGATGAGGATCCTCGGATATTAGACCCAACTACTCAGAACTGCGGGCATGGGAGAAATAAATATGGTGGAAGCAGACCAAGGGTCAATACATTGAAAGATGAAAACGAGAATGAGAGTTGGGGATGATCGGGTCAACAATGGCGTCATGAAGACATCCATGACGAAGCTTCGACTAAGCCGGTAGATCATTTGTTTCAAAGGACATCGAGGCGAGGGCCGGAGAGTCGGGGCGGGGTGAGTGCAGACTCTGAAGGTGCAGGCGCCAATTAGAAAAGGTCAGTGCGACCAACTCTCCACGAGAAAGAGATGCAGGATACTTTGGGAGAACCAGGTGGAAGATTCGATTATCGGTAAAATATTCTGCGGAGAGGTGCAAAAATCCCAATCGAAGCCATCAAACCATCGGGTTGGGAGATGAGGATACAAAAGGCGGAGAGGTCGAGGACACGAGTCAAGAAGGAAGTTGGGGACACTAGGGAAGCCTAGTGGCAAATTCGACTACAGTGAAATACTCGCCCGGAGTTCGAAAATACAACTTAAGACATCGAACCATCGGGTTGGGAGATGATGAAAAAGATGGAGAGGTGGATGTTAATATGGTGGACATGGAGAAACCACATTACGAGATGCAAGAAATGGAGAAATACCTTGAGAAGGAAAAATACAAAATGAATGAAGGATATCTGCGAGATATCGGTTTGAAAAATTACCTCATGGTGTGCCACTGAAGGAAGCTGAGATGATGCTATGCAGTGCGGCATCATACGCAATGAAAGATGCTGCGAGTTCGAAAGGAGCCAAAGGGCTCGAGCTGGCGTCAGTGGCGCCAAGACAATCAATTGTTTAGATCTATCCTCGACACGGAGAGTGTGTTGGAGTTCTTAGCTTTGCCATAAAGGGGCGAAGTGTTTGATTTGCCCAGGTGTTGACATATGACCAAAACATGGCGGGGGCATTGAAATCATTCCTTCGCCATCTTTGGAATCACGAGGAGATGGGTCGGAAGGTCGGCACTCCATGGCAATCATAATCAAAGAAAGCGGGTCCTTACCCGGTGCTCGAAGTAACATTGAGTCCTATTGAAGTACCAATGATAGATGGATGCCGTCAAAACCAATAGGGAAAGATAATTGGAGAAGCAGAGCAAAATGCCGTCATGCCATGGTGTCAGGAGCAGTTCAACAACAAAAGAAAAGAAGAGTTGAGGTTTGGAAAACTATAAGGGAAGAATCATGTCAAGATCCCAATGGCGAAGGCAACAACGTGTTCGAAAGGTGAGAAGGAAATCTTTGGCGATTGAAGAGGTAGTTTCGACCAGCAAGAAAGAGATGTCAACACTAACAAGCGACAAGCAACGACGAAAACAAACCTCCGGTTAGCGGGAGACTTTTGCGACACAAAATCGAGATGAATCAAAGAATATACTCGGGGCGAGGAAGATGAAGATATGCTAGCGATAACCCGAATCGGAAGGAGAATCCTCCTCGACCTAAAGCGCAGCGTGGTGTCATACTACCTACGAGTTCGGACAAAAAGAAATCGAAGAAGGAGGATGATAATATTGATATGATGAAACATAGGCGGTTGCTATTATGTCATGGATAATGGCGCGTCGAAGAAGAATGCCTTCTTGAACATCGAGCCAACAATGAAGAACCATTTGAAACCCTTTGTTCATTCGAGCAAAGGTTAATGCCCGTGGTGTGAATAAGGTCTGGTAGATGGGCGCGGTTAATCTAATGCCTCATTTATGTTAAAAAGTGGGAATACAAGAAAGTGATGTTAAACGCATAACATGGTGCTATCAAATTATGAAGGAAAGTTGGTCAAACATTGGGAGTGGTGCAAGTGGAGTTAACCGTTGGTTGTTTGAGTCCACCATGTTCATAGTAATCGAAGCCAAGGCCAATTACAACTGCTTTGTTAGGAAGAGAATGGATTCATGGCGTAGGGGCGGTTCCCGTCAATGCACCAAGGTTAGTGCTATGGAGAGAAGATGGGATAGTGGAGAACATCGAGGCGGATCGAGTTACTTCATGACTACGGTCGACCTCGTCAACAAAGGAATTATGACAAGTATCTACGAATAGCCCTTGTGCTCCAAATGAGGAGATGAGCGAAGCAGAGATCGCAATATTATATGACCCTTCGCCATGATGGCATGTATTGGGACGAGAAAAATAAGTAAAGAGGCGAAGGACTCGATGGTACTTGAGAAGGCGGAGAAGGTGGGAATTCGACAATAGTGCTCATGGTGGGTCCTCCTTCTTCGAAAGGATTCGGCCTATATGGTGAGAACAAATGGATAGCGACTGAAATAGATAGTATAGTTGAAGAAAATAACATGAAAGGCGGGTTGAAAGACTCACCTGCGAAGAAAAGAAATAGAACAAAGGTTAGATGCCATATATGATCTGAACCCACGGGTTTCGAGCAAGATCCTACAAACATAGGTGCTAAGATGTTGTACAGGATCAACTCGAAGAGGTAAATTTGGGGATGACAAAACAAAAGAATAACCTATATAAGTGCGGTGGGTCCAGTCTCAAGCAAGAGGTGATCGAAATCCTCGAACAAAATAAAGATTTGGCGTGGGATTACGACGAAATGCAGCTTGAAAGAGAGTTGGTAGACACGGACTTCCAATCAAGGATGGCAAGAAGCCCATCAAGCAAACTCCTAGGAGGTTCGCGCGATGCTCCGAAGATTAAAGGCGAGGTCGAAAGGTTCTTTGCGTTGCAAGTTCATCGAACCACAAGGTATGTCGAATGGTTAGCTAATATAGTGCTGTTATTAAGAAAAATGGTTCCACGAGAATATGCATAGACTTTAGGGATTTAAATCTGACCCCAAAGACCAATACTCATGCTGTGGCGAAATGTTAATAGACTGCTGCGGGGTTGAATCTTAAGCATGCTAGATGGATATTACGGTTATAATCGATTTTTATTCTTTGAAGAGGATGTTGCCAAGGCGGCATTTAGTTGTCCGGGGCCTTAGGCACCTATGAGTGGGTAGTGATGCCTTTTGGTTTGAAAAATCTTGGGGCCTTACCAGCGAGCAATGGATTCCATTTTCACGATTTTATTGAGACTTTTATGCGGTGTATATTGATGACATAGTCATCAAGTTTGTCTCTTGAAACCCATACGCACCATCAGGCCAATCATTCGAAGAATGAGAAAACATAGCTTGAAAATGAACCCCTTAAATGTGCATTTTTGTGCGGGAGACTTCTTGGGCTTTGTGGTTCATAAAAGGGAATCGAAATCACAAAAATAAGACCAAAGCCATCATGGAGACTAAAGCACCCACATCAAAGAGTTGAGTCCTGTTTGGGAAGATAAATTTTCTTAGAAGATTCATCTCGAATCTAAGTGGAAAGACTCAAGCATTCTCTCCACTACTTCGTTTAAAACAAGGCCAAGCTTGGTGGAGTCAGTACATCGGGGAGGCCTTGACGAAATTAAGAGATACCTCTCAACCTCCTATCTTGTCTCCACCTTCATGGGAAAGCCCATGAGATTGTATATATCATACGAATTTACTATAGGTAGTATGTTAGCACAAGAAGATAGTAATGGCATCGAAAGAGCTATATACTATTTAAGTAGGGTGCTAAATGATCACGAAACTAGATATAGTAACATAGAAAAGTTATGCCTATGTTTATACTTCTCTTGTATGAAACTTAAATATTATATAAAACTGTTGATGTTTATGTCTCCTCTCGTTTCGATGTTATCAAACACATCTTGTCAAAACCAATTATGCATAGTAGAGTGGGTAAATGGGCTTTAGCCCTAACGAATATTCTCAACCATTGCCTTTGAGGGCTGTGAAAGGTCAAATAATTCTTGATTTCATTGTGGATCACTCCTTTGGTCGAAAAGACCATTATGGGTTATGTTGAGGCCAACCTTGGAAATTATACTTGATGGTTCGACTCACAAAGAAGGTAGTGGTGTTGGAATTCTTATAATTTCTCTGAAGGAATCCCAACAAAATTCAAGTATAAATTGGATGGCCCTCGTTGCTCGAACAATGAAAATTGAATCTGAGCGCTTATTGTTGGACTTGAAGCTTTGTTGGAATTGGGGGCAACTAAAGTCGAAATTAAAGGTGACTCGAGTTAGTGGTCAAACAAATAACAAAGGAATATAAATGCATAAAGGAAAATTTGATGACATACTTCGTCATAGCTAACGGTGATCAAAAATTCGAATATATGGATATCCAACATATACCAGAATAGAGAATCAAAGCAAATGACCTATACAGTTGGCTTGGGTTATAAAGTCTCTACACAAAACTTTAAAGAGTTGATCGAAATAAGAGGTAGGGTTATGGCTACGGACTAACGCCATCGGATCTAGAAAATATTAAGTTAGGTTGTAGTGGTAAAGATAGATTGAAGTGTTAGCCCTGAAACAGTATCGGATCTGATTAGCGAAGCCCAATTATAAGCTATCTAAAGATCAACCATAAGCGTAGATAGAAAAGCGAAATATAGAGCATTATCATATGTCCTTATGGAAATGAATTGTTCAAGAAAACCCAAGAAGGTGTATTGCTCAAATTCCTAGGAGAAAGTGAGGCGTGGCATTATCGAAGTCCACATGGGGCATGTGGGGCACATCAAGCGAGCCACAAGATGAAGTGGTTGCTATTTCGATATGGTATGTATTGGCCTAGCATGCTCAAAGATTGCATAGACTTAGCTAAAGGATGTGAAGAATGTCGAAAACATGCGAGGATTCAACATGCTCCTGCGAGTGAGTGCGTTCGATCATTAAACCATGGCCCTGGAGGATGGGCGTTAGATTTGATAGGAGAAATCAATCACCTCGTCTAAAGGTCGGTACATCTTGGTAGGAATAGATTATTTTACTAAGTGGATCGAGCGATACCATTAGTAGCTGCGAGATCAAGAAGCTATTATTGAATTCATACGAAACAAATAATCTATAGGTTTGGATTGCGGAAAGTATAACTACTGGACCAAAGTGCATTTCTTAAGAAAGATGCAAGAGTTCGCTCGGGAGATGGGATTTAGACTATTGACATCAACACCATATTATGCTCGAGCAAATGGTCGGTCGAGCGACCAACAAAGTAATAATTGGTTTGATCAAAAACACATTGGTAAGAAGCCAAAGAATTGGCATAAAACTTTAGACCAAGTACTATGGGCACAGTAGAACATCTCTAAAGCTACCAATACTACACCTTTCCACTAACATTTGGCCATGATGCGGTCTTACCAGAAATTCATCTGATCGATTCGAATCAAAGACAACATGAACTCCCGCGTCATTATATTGGGAAATGATGGTGAATGAGTTAGTTGAGTTAGGCAGTCGAGACTACATGCATTGGAAATCCTAATGTGGCAAAAAGGAAAGAGTGGCGGGGCATATAACAAAAGAGTAAAGGTAAGACATTCAACGCTAATGACTTAGTATGGAAAGTCATATTGCCCATGGACAAAAGAATAAAGCATTGGGTAAATGGTCACCTCATTGGGAAGGCCCTTTTCGGATAGCAAAAGCGTTTTGAACAATGCGTATGAAATAGAAGAACGGCCGATGATAAGCGAATCCTAAAGGTAAATGGGAAGTATTTAAAAAGTATAAACCATGCTGCGGAGATTCGAATACTAACAATGTAGTCACAATATTGTAATGAAATGCCAAAATGGTAACATAATTGCCAAAATGGCGTTGTTCAAGCGTTACAAGTAAACATTTAATCAAAATACAAGAGTTACAAAAATAATCAAGATTCAAAAGTGGGGATTGTTCCTCAGTCGGTCGAAGATATTCTTGAAAGACTCAAGTCTTTGTTGGGTAGCGCTTGGCACCTTGAGGATGGCAACTTCACCTTTGAGTTGCTCGGTAGCCTCTGTTTCAACAAGGCCCTTGTTAAGAAGTTCTTCAAATCGGTTCCCAAAGGTGTTGGATTCATAGGCAATTTGTTGTTGTTGGGCCTCTTTGATCTTAGCCTGAAGTTCTTGAATCTGTTTCTCCCAGAGGAGGATGGATTGAGATCGAAGCTCATAGTCAGCTCTAGCTTGCTTAATATGCGTGGCTAGCTCTTGACTTCTTCGAAGCTTGGAGGCATGTTCATAGCGACATCCATTGAAGCTCTTTTCTCTTGAACCTTATTCTGATGATTCATCACGGAGGCATCCGGTCACATTATCCAACAAAGGCGAAGTTCGAATAGGATGGTACTAACTTCCGGAGCGGTAGTGAGGTCGACTTGGTTCGATAATCCCTTCATGATGAAACAAGCGGTGCTATCTTGTTTAAGCACTTGAATAGATCCACATTGAGGATTGTTTTCTAATTCTATGAAGAAGCACAACCTATCATCGGAAGGCATAGACCTAGAGGTCGAACCGGCACCGATCGCGAGTGGAATATCCCTTTGAGCCAACTTAGCCTTCATGTACCCAATAGGGTCATTTCTTTTCAAATTGGCTAATCCTTCTTAATTGTTTGGGGTGAGAAGACCGAGGAAGTTCCATACGTAATGGGTAACATCCATTTGAAGTCCATTGGTTCATTAGTGCGAAGACCATCACCGTCGTTATTCACGTTTCCATCATCTTGTTCATCATCGATCAAGTCCACCACTTGATATCATCATTACGATCACCATCGACATCGGACCCGTTCTTTCGCTCGAAGCCTCTTGAGCGTCTTCTCCTTCTTCATCCTCGGGCCTTCCTCGCTAGAATCTTCACTCTCTTGAGGCGGTGGTTTCCTCTTGAGTTTGAGGTATTCACGCTCTTGAGGGATTGTTGGAGGAGATTTTGGGTGAAGAACCTCGAAGGTAGTTACGTAGCATCTTGAGGCATTATTTCATTGGTCTCCTTGAGAGGAGGCGAAGTGCCTTGATCATCGGTCGATCGAAGCTCCGGTTGGGAATGCCATATTAGAAGAGCCTACATTTTGCCTTTGGGTTATTCGAATCCCATGAGGAGAAGAGTGAATCGGAGGCGGATGCTTGCGGAGGAGGAGTCAGTGGTTGGGATGCAGGTCGAATCATCCTACATAAAAAAAGATTAGAAAGCGATAACTAAGTGCGAATAATCATTTTAAAATTGAGTAAACTTACATGGGTTATCGTAGATATATTCTTGTCTATATGTTCCAATATTACATTGGAGGTCGAAGGTGGAATTTTGGATTGGTATGTGGGAGCAACATCTCTTGAATCAAGTCGAGAGCGTCGGTATCCTTTGGTATGTCTCTTTTACATTTCTTTTACCAAAGCCGTTGGAGAACTTTCTCCGGTTTGAGAGTCTTCCCAATGGTGCTAGTTTTTCTCTTTTTGGAGTGGTGGGAGGAAGTTTACTTATGCGAAATGGTACAAAGCATAATTTAGACTCAAGTTATAGAAAAATCGAGACCTATTTGAAATAGCGGGATAAATTGTTTACCTTGAATCGAAGTTGTTGTAGGTGGGGTGACTTGAGTAGTTGTTGGAGTGGGCGCGGTGTTCGTTGTTGTAGTTGCGGGATTGATTGTTGGAGTCACTTTAGGCACACTATCATTTGTCTCGTGGGATTGTTGAGCTGTTCCTTCCTTGGTCTTGATCGATGTCGATCTTGAGGGTGGAAATCGAAGCAATTAAAACAGTTAAAACAAAGAAAGTAATAAATATTTGGGATTTCCCAAAACATTCGCACTAGCCTCTTTCGAAAGAATCGACATGGCGGAAGGTCATAGCGAAGAGGTCACAGGAAATTATGAAGCGATGTCGAGCCCATGTCACGGTCTCGGATGGCTTTAGTTTCTTGTGGGATTTATATTTGAGCATTTATTTGCAAATTAACCACCAAGGATATGGAGGACCAAGCGAGCCAATTACGAGGTAGGTAGTTGTGGAAATTTAGGTGGATGCATTTGGTGCCAACCTATACCTATCCTCGGTGACAACCTTGAAGGAGTTTGAACTTAGAAATTTTTCTTTAAATTTTTCCCTCAGGTTTGAGCCGCTCGATATCTGATGGTTTGTAGGCGTGTGGGATCATAAGTAGTTTGAAGTAATTACGAAAGCTTTAATCTCTCGGCGTGGGTCGACCTACCTTTCTTTTGTGTACACTGCACATGAGCGCGGTCGGTTTAGCTTGAATGGTAAGAGTGTCAAACATATGAGATTGATAGAATTTAATCCACCATCTAGAAAACTCTTTGAAGAAAGGGGCTGGTTCGAAAGGATTAAGTTGAATTGGGAGAACTTTTGATATTGTTCTTGTTGAAGCTTGGCATCTCGGCTTTAAAAGTTCGACCGAGGTAATGGCGCTTTGAGTTTGGAACAAGGGTTCGGTATTAATTGACAGACCAAATTGTCTCGAAGCGAAGTTAGGTTGATAGGCAAATAAGAGGATCGGTTCTTGGTCGGAGTAATTCTTGAGGAGATCGGTCTTGGTAATAAAAGGCCTTCGGATATCTTGGATTTCCTTGCATTTAGCGACCTCGAAAGAGACATAGTGAACCATGATGGTCCATGAGTCCTCGAGCAAAAGGCGCCATAGTTTCTTTAAATTCATGTTGCTCGGAGAGAGTATAATGTACTTTGAAAATGAAACACGGAAATCGGCCTTGTCATCACTAGGAGTCGGTCTCCTTAGCCTCGTGCCCTCAGCGTTTCGATCACTATCTACGGATCTTGCTCATTAATAGTATCTGCGGTGGAGGCGAAGACTCGAACATAACATTTAGCCATAGCTGGAGCAACGAGAAGGGACCGTAACAAGATGTTCTTGGAGGTATGAGATTTCAAGCTCGAAGCGGTGATCTCAAGCTCTCATAAAGGTCGACTAGCGGGAGTTAAGCAAGTTAATCCTCTGTTCTCATGCAAATCTCTTGCGGAGGAATGAACCTACTAGCTACTTGAAGTGACTGCTGCGAGAAAACATATCGTGATAGCCAAAAGTAAGGAAGGCAATGTGTTCAACATCGGAGACATCACCTACGTATGGTAATGGTGATGAATTTGGAGAAGGCTGGCTAGTTTGATATCGAAATCGATAATACTTGAATGTTCCTCGACATCGAGAACATATGTTTCCCCTCTTGGTGTTAGTCCGGTGATGGCGATTATGTCAAAGAATGTGGGTGTGATCATCCCTCGGGAAGGTGGAAGGTATTATAGGTGCTATCCAAATCGGGGATGCGAACAACGAGAGGATATTTGTATGTGAAGCTGGTTTGGATAATTTTAGGAAATTATAGATACCTAATTCCTCCCACGATGTCCTTTCTTAACTTCCATTTTGGCGAACCGGTTTGATATGCTACATCGATTGGACGGGATCGAAATGGTTTAAAGTTATTTTGACATAGTCCGAATGAAAGGATCTTTTGGGGTAGTCATAGGAGTTTCTCGTCCTTTGTAGCAGGATCATTGACATTTCGGTTCCTACCTAGGGTTTTCCATGGTATTGAATAAAGGTTTGAAATCGTAACAGACAGGAAATATGTTTCGTGTATCCTTAAGAATCTAAAAAACCGTAAGGGGACCCATTAGGGCAAATCTTTTCGAGCGTTAGTAGGGATTAATACGAGAGGAATATAAGAGCTCTTGTTCTTTGGAGAGTCCACAGGGCATAAGTGCAGGATGACCTTGGTGAGTGCCAACCTTGCTTTCCAAAATTGTTCCGGTGTTCTTATTCTTCTTCTTAGAAATCTTTTTACAGGATGTTGATGAAGACATTGTTGGGGTTTTGATTAAAGAGATTAGGGTTCTTCACGAGAAAGAAAGGAAGAAGAAGATTCAGTGTGGAAAAGTGGAAAGACTAAAGTTTGTTTGGTTTTATAGTGAGGGTGGAAACACTCACCAACTAATGCCAAATTACGTGGGAGGCGTGGGTTGGTTACAAGATGAGGTGGCGTGAAGTTAGTATTGGTAATGGCGTGATTAAGGATAATCATTGCTTTCAATAAATGCACCATACCGTAGTTCTTGTGTAAAAGTGGTTCGAAACCGGGGTCATCGTGATTGACATGATGGAAATCGTGTACGGTCATAATTACTCAAGAGTCACGTCAAAAATCTTGTAGATATATTTAAAATAAGTATTTCTTAAAAGGATTGAAATACATATTTTAAAGGGGCATTTGTTAGTTGAAGATTTTGATGTCTTGTGATTCGAAGAAATATCATGGAGCTCGAGGCGAGATGACGTTAAAGTATTCAAGGAATATAGTGAATATCATAGTTTGGAAAGAAAGAATTAGCCCTTGAATGGATGTATTGAGTTAGAATGTCGAGCAATCTTGGTGATATATGTGAAACAAGCTTGATCGGGTAATAGAATCATATCGGAGGAAATGGGTTCGAGATCGAGCGAGTGATACATTGAAATTCAAAGCAGCGGGACAAAAGGAGTTGAAGCTGAAAAACAGTTCGGCGTGGAAGCAAGAGCATGGTGTGTTGCATGTTCTAAGCGTGGCAAGATCTTATGGGTTAGACCGTTATGGTCGAATTAGTATAAATAGGAGTCTTAATGTTAGGATTTCGTGTGTCATATCTATTGTACTAAAATTCGGTCACATTCAAAATACCACATGGCTAGGGAAGCAATGCACGAATGATGTACGTATGATTGCACAAGACTTTATTATTCAATGTATCTTTATTCCTCAGGTCTAATTTTATCTTGCATCAATGTCTTTTAAGTTTCTTTATTTTCAAAGTCATTTCATTTAAATGCTTTTCTACCATTCTTGAAGTTCTTTACTTTTCGAAAACCTTTACATTAACGTTGTTATTTCCCGGAAAGTTTTATACATTTGTTTACATTCACTCTTTTCGTTTCACGATCACTTTGAAAATCTTTTACACTTTAAGAGTTTATTTGAATATTCTTGCATTTATATACTTTGTTGCTATTTGAATCTGCATGTTCTTGTTTGTTCGAACCAAATATCGTTATTAACTTGATCACATCACTAAGTAATCGAAGCGTATTTTGACATATACAAAACCTCAAAACAAGTCTCAAATATGGATCTTTATCTTAAGTTTATACCAACGGTAGATACCCCATAGGATCAATCTAGTCGATCCCAAGTTACGGAGGGATTGAATAACATAACGATTATAGCGCTTATTCAATAGTTTGGAAAACTAGCGGTTGTTTCACGAAATCACGTGAGCAATGGGTGAGAAGATTGAAGAAGGTTTGAAGGCGGTAAGATATCCGGAGGGAATGCAGGGATGTCTACAGTGAAGAAGCCGTTTAATAGTTTTAAGAGGAAAGAAGCTGAAGCCAATGCTAATCAATTAGGTTTAATGGTTTAATGGTTTAATGGTTTTAAGGGAATTTATTTGGAGTGGGACAAAGAGCAAGAAACTAATCAATTAGGTTTCTTGGGCCTCAATATGCAAGCCTAAGCTAGAAGGAGGTATAAGAATCAAAAGTATCGAGCTTTTCAATTTGACATTAATTGCGAAATGGGCATATAGGGAATTCTCTCGGGCCAAAATGCAATTTGGAATTCCATGTTACCTCATAAATTATGTCTTGAATGCATTACCTTTATTTCTCTTCTCTTTTTATAAAAAGCACCGAAAGGGATCTTAAGTGAAACAACCAAAATTCTAAGAGAATTTTTATGGAGTGAGACAAAGAGCAAGAAACTGATCAATTGGGTTTCTTGGTCCTTAATATGTAAGCCTAAGCTAGAAGGAGGTATAAGAATCAAAAGTATCAAGCTTTTCAATTCTGTCAGACCAAAATGCAATTTGGAATTCCATGTTACCTAGTTAATTGTGTCTTGAATGCATTATATCTATTTCTCTTCTCTTTTTATTAAGCACCAAAAGGGTTCTTTAGTGAAATAATAAGAATTCCAAAGGCATTTCTTTGGAGTGGGACAGAGAGAAAGAAACTGATAAATTGGGTTTCTTGGGCCTCAATATGCCGGCCTAAGCTAGAATGAGGTATATGAATTAAAATTATTGAGCTTTTCAATTTGGAATTAATTGGGAAATGGGAACGGAGAATTTTCTCAGAACATAATGCAATTTGGTATTTCCTGTTACAACTCAGGTACGAGGACATCAAATCTTTGGTGTTGGATCAATCTCACAATGATAGCTACAAAATTAATTATTTATGGTGGTGAGATCTCATGTTGTCTATTGGTTCAGGCGCAGAAGAAAATGCCAAGTTTTGTAGCAGTTTTTCATGCAAATTGGGAAGATGTTATATTGATTTTTGGAACAACATGTGGTGTGGTGATGTCTCATTCAAGCTTCTTTTCCCAGTCCTTTTCAAAACACTTCATGCACCGAAATGTAAAATAATTGAAACATGTTACTGATTGCAAGACAAGTAGATCTAGAATTTTGGTGTTCATGTTGGTTTCATTGTTGTTTATGTGGGTACACAGTATAGGGAGCTTGTTGGTATTCTAATCAACATAAGTTCAATTCAAGATTCATTGGACGCGTTTGTATGGTGGAGAGATGCCCATGGATTTTCTATAGTCCTTGTTAAAATTATGTTGATGGTGGTCTTGTAGATGAGAATAAAGCTAAAGTGTTTAAACTGTTGTAGTCCTCTAATTTACCTAGCAATATTTAAACCTTTGCTTAGAGATTGATTCTTAAGTGGTTTCAAACAAGATACGAATTGGCGAAGCATGGAGTGATATCAGGGCAACATGATCTTGTATGCCTGCTTTGTTTAGGGCCTGATGAATTCCATATTTACCTATTCCTCAGTTGCTCTATTTCTGTTTCTAGTGGCACTCTATTTTAGATGTCTTAATGTGTCTTCGATATAATGTGAAATGCCTTTGGTGGATCATTTTCTTAGCTTCAGCGTGCAGTTGAAAGGCAAGAGCACCAAGAAATTCAATCTTTTCATTTTAGATGTCAACCATGTGGTCAATTTGGCTCATGAGGAATGAAATATTGTTCCAAGGAAGGCACAAAGGACTAAATGCCATCATACTGCTTTCTAAAAAACTGTCACGAGATTGGTTAGGTGTTAAATCCTTAGGGCCTTTGAACATTTTAAGAATGTGTGGTTTTCTCATCCCTTAACTACTTTTGCTCTATAATTGGTAGTAGTTTGGTTCATTTTTAGCTCTCTCTCTCTATATATATATATATATATATATATATATATATATATATATATATATATATATATATACTACTATTATATCTATTTTTAACTATCTTAAAACTGTGTTTAAAGTCAAGTCACTTGTTAAACATCATGTAGTGATCACTAACCATATGGAAATCTAAATATGCCATTTGCACCGTCTGAATTTTGAAATATGAACACACCAATTATACAAGAACTCTCTTTAGCATAAAGGCACTCATCCATGCTAAAAGTGAGTCCGGATTTCAGAATCTAGATACACCTTTCAAATTTTTGAGTTCAGAAACATCAGGTGGGAAAAAAAGTTTTATTACATTGCATGGATACTACACTCTAATCATAAGACAAAAAACTTAAACCCTTCCAAAATCTACTTGTATTCTTGACCAAGATATTTACTTGCATATAACATTTAATTGTATTTCTACATCTATCAACTGGAGGTATAATTATTGTACTCTTAAATCAATGATCATCTTATAGATAATCAACTTTTTGTCTGTACCATGAACATATAATCTAGATATTGAAATCCAAATTATATATGGATAAGTCCATAAACTGGAATCTGAATTCGTTAAATGTTAATTTCAATTGTTTAATATTTTTCATTGGTAAGAGTTATGGTGCACCCTAATCTTGTGATCAAAGGCCCCGATGTTGTGATTAAAGTTAATGCATCTAAGGATGATGATTCACAATTACACCAACAACGTGTTGTTGATGTTGATGTTCGAAATGAATTTACCAATAAATATGAGTTTAATTTATGTGAACACATGCATGAATGGGTCCCCGCGAAGGTTGTCAAATTAGAGTTTGGAATTGTTATATGGGGGTCAAATTATGGATTTGATAGAAGACATGCATTTGTTATGATGAGATGTGAAAAAAGTGGCGAGTATGAAAAATCTATTCGGAAGTTGAAATGTAATGACACTGAAATAAGGAACTATGGATGTCTTGTTAGTTGCATGGATACCACAAGGAGAATAATATATGGACATGTAATGTAATTTGTGGTGTACATAATCATGATTTGGATCACAAGTTAGTTGGTCACCCGATTGTATGACATTTGAATGTTGAAGAGAAAAAAAATATTTTAAGAAACTAGTATGTGAGATATTGGATCAAACTCTATTGGATCGAAGGTAGTATATTGGTTCGACGGTTCGACAGAGTTTAGCATGCAATCGAAGGTTGCTCACATGTTGTTGTCGAAGTGTTACAAGATGTAGTCGAAGTGTGTTCTCATCGAATTGGGCTTGTTTGTTATGTCCAATTAGTCAAGTTAGCTTGTACCCTAAGTTAGCTTGTAATGGATATTTGTGATAAAAGCCCATTAGTTTAATATGTTAGGTTTATTATAAATAGCATACTAGTCTCTCATTATTGCATACTGCAAATCCTAATTTAGGGTGAGAGGGTTATTTGTTATTCTTGTATACTTGTAATCTTGTTTTGAAGATAAAGGAAAGAATAGCAATTAATAACCAATCCTTGTGTTCATCGTGTTCTTCATTATTTTTTCTACCCTAATTGTTTCTTGATCACTAAACAACAAGTTTATACTTTGTTTCCAAGGCATCCGATTCACAACAAATTGGTGCGGTGAGCGTGGAGAAGATGCCTTCGACAAAGTATGAGATTGAAAAGTTCGCCGGAGTGAGCGATTTCGATGCGTGGCGCTTGAAGATGAAAGCCCTCTTGGTTCACGGGGTTATTTAGAAGTGTTGAAGGAGAGTCGACCATGAGCAGGCGTTAGCGGCAATTGAGAAGAAGGCAATGATAGAGAAGGCCCACGCAATTTTGTTGAGCCTTGGTGATAAGGTTCTTTGTATCAAAGGAGCGGTGGCGGCGGGGTTATGGGTGAAACTTTAAAGTTTGTACATGACCAAATCGTTGGTGAATCGACTAAGCAAGCTTTGTATTCATTCAAGATGATTGAAGACAAAGTGTTGGTGACAGATTGGATATGTTCAACAAGCGATTCTTGATCTTGAAAATATTGATGTGAAGATCGATCATGAAGATCAGCGTTGTTCTTTGTTATCTGCGTTGCCCGGATCACAGAAACTCTATTGTATGGAAGGAGTCCACGACCTTTGAAGAGGTTCAATCAACCTTGTATTGAAGGACTTGAATGAATGAAAGAAGCATAAAACTTGACGGTTGGTGAAGGTTTGGCCATTAAAGGAAAATTCTTGCGAAAGGATAATAAGTTCGACAAGAAGAAGGGTAAAAGTCGTGAAGTTTTACGGTGGTGAAGCATCTAGTATTCGATGCTATCATTGTGAAGAAGGGTCACACAAGAAAAGTGTGCCTGAGCGCTGAAAGATCATGGAGGAAAGGATAATGGCAATCCACTATTGTTCAAGATGATTTCGACTCATCCGATGTTCTTGTGGTTTCGGCGTGACTCGTCGAAGGAATGAATTATGGATTACGGGTGCACTTGCACATGACTCCAAACAAAGACTTGTTCGAGGAATTATATGATCAAGATGGTGGATCTGTATTGCTGGGAACCAACAAAGCTTGCAAGATTGCAGGTGTTGGATCTGTGAGATTCAAGCTCCATGATGAGTCGATAAGGTTATTTACTGAAGTCAGGTATATACCTGATTTGAAGAGAAATCTGATTTCTCTTGGTGAATTCGACAAGAAAGGATATGTGTTTCAAGGAGAGAAAAGTATCATAAGAGTCATGAAGGGGTCGAACGAAGTCTTGAGAGGCGTGAAGAAACAAGGCTTATATACCCTTGTGGCTGAAGTTGTAAGTGGTTCGACAAATGTTGCATCCACGAAATCTTTGTCGAAGACAGAAATTTGGCACATGAGATTAGGCCATGCCAGTGAAAGGGGTCTGGTCGAATTGGGGAAACAAAATTTGCTTGGTGAAGACAAAGTCGAAAAGCTGAAGTTTTGTGAACCCTGTGTACTTGGAAAATCTTGTAGAGTGAAGTTCAACAAAGGCAAACAAAGAACACATGGATCCCTTCATTACATCCATGCTGATCTTTGGGGGCCTGCAAGGTGTCCATCACATTCAGGAGCAAGGTATTTTCTATCCGTAGTAGATGACTATTCCAGAAAGTTATGGGTATTCATTCAGAAGACTAAGGATGAAACTTTTGAGAATTTCAAAAGTTGGAAGACTCTGGTCGGAAAATCAAACTGGCAGAAACGTCAAGAGGTTGAGAACAGACAATGGTCTTGAATTTTGCAATGAGGCATTCGACAACTTTTGTGTTGCCTCTGGTATTGCAAGGCACAGAACTACTGCAGGCACTCCACAACAAAATGGTTTGACTGAAAGGTTTAATCGAACCATCTTGGAGAGAGTTAGATGCATGTTGACTAGTGCTGGGTTAAAGAAGGTGTTTTGGGCTGAGGCTATTTCGGCAGCAACATATCTGATAAACAGATGTCCTTCGACTGCGTTAGATATGAAGACACCTGAAGAAGTTTGGTGGGACATCCACCAAATCTCGACAAGAGAGTATTTGGCTGCGTAGCCTATGCTCACATTAGGCAAGACAAGGTTGAACCTAGAGCTCTTAAATGCATGTTCATGGGATATCTGAAGGTCAAAGCTTATAGGCTATGGTGCCTAGATTCGGTCATAGAAGAATTATCACCGATCGAGATGTTGTTTTCAATGAAGTGAAATGGCTTTCAAGAAAGCGGATGATGTTGGTCGAAGTGCGGTGTCGTGACGAAGGAGCAGTGAGAGTCTGTTGAGGTGGAGCATGTTGATCTTGAGTTGCATATCCCAGATAAAGTCGAAGAAGAAGAGGATGCTGATGAAGTTGAGGAAACTATCGATGACTACCTATTGGCAAGAGATAGGACACGAAGAGCCATCAAACCACCTCAAAGATTTGGGTATGAGATCTTATAGCTTATGCCTTAATCTCTGCAAGTGAGGTTCTAGACGAAGAACCAAGATACCATAAGGAAACTATGAGGAGTCGAAATAAGACTGAATGGCTGAAGGCCATGGATGATGAGATGAAGTCTCTTCATGATAACAACACTTGGGAATTGATCAAGAAACCTGCTGGAGCCAGGTTAGTCAACTGTAAATAAATTTTCAAAGTTAAGGAAGGAATGGAAGGAGTGGCGTCGAAAAGATACAAGGAAAGGTTGGTTGCAAGGGGTTTCACTCAAAAAGAAGGTGTAGATTTCAATGATGTGTTTTCTCCTGTTGTGAAGCATAGGTCCATTCGAATGTTGCTTGCCATGGTGGCACATTTCGATCTTGAACTGGAACAGATGGATGTGAAGACTGCGTTCTTGTATGGTGATCTAGATGAAACAATCCTGATGAGGCAACCTGAAGGGTATGTCGAAAAGGGAAACGAAGATTATGTGTGCAAGTTGAATAGATCCTTATATGGGATGAAACAATCTCCTTGATATTGGAATAGGAGATTCGAAAAATTCATGACACCCATAAGTTTCATAGAAGTCAGTTCGACCACTGTGTTTACTTCAGATTTCGTCCTGGTAATTCATTTGTTATTTTGTTACTTTATGTTGATGATATTCTCATAGCAAGTAACAATGTCGAAGAGGTATTGAGGGTGAAGGTTGAACTTAATAAGGAGTTCGAAATGAAGGATCTAGGAGCAGCTTCCAGGATTCTTGGGATTGACATTCGAAGAGATAGAAATCAGTTGAAATTATTCTTATCTCAAGAGGCATATTCTGAAAGATTCTCGAAAAGTTTGGTATGTCGAATTCGAGCTTGTGACTCCAAAACCCTCAATTTAAGTTGAGTATTGATCAATGTCCCAGTACTGAGGTCGAAAGAGCCTATATGAATAGCATCCCTTATGCTAATATAGTAGGTTCTTTGATGTATGTTATGGTTTGTACTAGATCCGACATAGCATATGCAATAAGTAAGCATTGAAGTGGATTCTAAGGTACATAAATGGGTCTCTGAACAGAGTCTTGATTTATGGTGGAGCCTTTGGTGAAGATAGTAAAGAAGTAATCGAAGGATATGTCGACTCTGATTATGCAGGTTGTATGGATTCCAGAAAATCTATTTCTGGATATGTTTTCACTTTGTTTGGTACAACAATTAGTTGGAAAGCAACACTTCAGAAGGTTGTTGCATTATTAACCACTGAAGCAGAATATATTTCTTTAACTGAAGCTGTGAAAGAAGCATTGTGGCTTGAAGGTTTTGCTAAGGAGCTGAAAATTCAAGGTGAAGTTATCACATTAAATGTGATAGTCAAGTGCAATACACACGTCGAAATTCACCTATCATAAGCGAACAAAGCACATTGATGTGAGGCTATATTTCGTCAGAGGGGTAATCGAGCGTGGAGAAGTCCAAGTGCTGAAGGTTTCAACAAATCACAACGCTGCTGATATGATCATCAAGACATTGCCCAGTTGCAAGTTTTTCCACTTTATGCAGTTGATAAAGCTGCATGAAGAAAACTAATTCGTTAGTTGATAATAGAGTTTGTTCCAAGGTGGAGATTTGTGAGATATTGGATCGAACTCTATTGGATCGAAGGTAGTATATTGGTTCGACGGTTCGACAGAGTTTAGCATGGAGTCGAAGGTTGCTCACATGTTGTTGTCGAAGTGTTACAAGCTGTAGTCGAAGTGCGTTAGCTTGTAGTGTCGAAGGATGCTAGGAGTGTTAGCATCGAATTGGGCTTGTTTGTTATGTCTAATTGGTCAAGTTAGCTTGTACCCTAAGTTAGCTTGTAATGGGTATGTGATAAAAGCCCATTAGTTTAATATGTTAGGTTTATTATAAATAACATACTAGTCTCTCATCATTGCATACTGCAAATCCTAATTTAGGATGAGAGGGTTATTTGTTATTCTTGTATACTTGTAATCTTGTTTTGAAGATAAAGGAAAGAATAGCAGTTAATAACCAATCTTTGTGTTCATTATTTTTCCTACCCTAATTGTTTCTTGATCATTAAGCAACAAGTTTATACTTTGTTTCTAAGACATCCGATTCACAACATAGTCTTTCTTCCTTATTTTCTGTGGATTAGAATCTAATAATTGCCTAGTAACTAGCATCTGTCATTTTGGGTCTCATGTGTATCCTTCTCAGCAGATCTCAAAGCTGCCATAAGAACTCAATAACGTTTTCTATTATATTAGTACCTTGACACCAATTTTGAAGGTTTAGATCATCAATTTGACTAATTTCTAGAGTTTTACTCCATAACAATCTAACCCGAGTAACTAAATCAACAACCTCCATAAATGATGGATCTTCTACCTTCTTTCTAGTTTTATCTCAAGCAAAAGTACTCCATATTTGTACACATCGCATGTTGGGTAGAAAATAGGTGTCTAGAATTAAGGAGGGTTGAATATTTTCCCAAAAACCAATTTTAAAATATATTGTTTAAAATCAAAGTTTTACAAAGAGAGTGACAGCGGAATTTTTACAAAATATGAGTTTGGATTGATTTGAAGGCTTACTCAAAAATACCATAAAATACAATGAATATGAGAAATGAAGATGCTAAATAAAAAATGTGTCAATTAAACAAGTTTAACTTACATGATACATTTAAATTAAATCTTATTAATCAGAAAATTTAATATTACAAGTCTATTCGGTTATAATCCCTAGAATGAAAATTTATACGATTAAATATATCATTGACCTAACATTATACATAAATTGTTATAAGCTATTAAAAATCTAGCCACATGCAATTCTAGAATAGCAATAAAACCTAAGAGCTTACAAATTTACACAGAAAATTAAAGAGATATAGAAAGAGAAATTGCACCACATTTATAATGGTTAAGTACATTCATCCTCGCTAGCATTTATTCTACTTATTGTGAACAATTATTTTCTTACTTGTTTAATCAATTAGGGAGGCTTTTTGCACTAGTTAACCGATTATCATATTAGAGTTAATTAAATAACACTTTTGTAACACCTTCAATCAATTAGAGAAGCCTTTTACTGATTTATGATAGTGCAACTCAAAAACTTCCATATTAGGGTTGTGTAATCCATTAACAACTAAGGTTAATCGATTAAGAGATTAAAAATGCTCATTGATCATTTTATTTTTGAACAAATTTCTTTCCTATAAATAAAGAGTATCCTCTCAATTTATTTTGCTCTAGTTTTCAAAATTAAAATTCTACTATCTCAATTTATTGGTAGAAATAAATGTCTGGAATAAAATCGGAAATATATTTCAGTTCCAACGTATAGTTTCTCAGATGTTGATGCGTACTGCAAATATTTTTCTAATTTTAAGAGATATTTATAGAATTTTGCATGATAAGTTAGAAAAGTATGAGGTGAAATAAGAAATTTTCTTTGTATTTCTTCATGATTGTTGTCGATGTGAATTAACACATGTTACAATTTATTTGATGACAAAAACTATTTGATTAGATAAATTCTCCAACAAAAAATTACTTAATTAAATAAAATTTCAGTCAAAATATTTTTTAATTATTTTTTTAAAAATCTTAATGCTATTTATAATTAATATAAAAAATAACATATTTAAAAGTGTTTTGTATTTGTGTATGGAAGACCTTATTTTAAAATTTAAACAAGGTCTTTCAATTGTTTAATGATCTTGACCACATTTTGACAATTAGAATCTGAAAGTAGAACATTTTAATATTTGTGTAATAGCACATGAAAATACTCCTATCATGTTCCTTGTCAGCGAAGTAGAACTATATGATATTTCAACTTATATTTTGATTGATTTAAATATAATATTTTAAT
The DNA here is from genome assembly GCA_021764765.1 of Vicia sativa. Classification (NCBI taxonomy): domain Eukaryota; kingdom Viridiplantae; phylum Streptophyta; class Magnoliopsida; order Fabales; family Fabaceae; genus Vicia; species Vicia sativa. Next base: position 57,018,040 of record CM038797.1, on the reverse strand, counting down.
TATCTTTTACATAATCAACTTGTGTCATTTGAAAAATCAAACACAGTTTCATCTAAGCTATTTATCAATTGTTATTTTGCTAACAAGAGTATTAATTAAATATCTAATATAAAAAAGTAAAAAATATACATTAAAAATTTCTACACGAAAATAATAAAATATAGATTAACAAAAGTTTGACAAAGAGAAGAAAGAAAACTTAATATTGTTTTCGGTTTACGGCAAAAAGTATACTACTTGTTTCTGTTATTGGAAAACAAAAATGCCAGCAAGGATGAAATTCAGAAATTCCCACTATCGCAGCGTTGTGTGTGTCTCTGAAAGGAAACGAGAGTTTGTTGCAACACTACTCATTCTCTCACACTCTGACACTCTGACACTCGGTACACTACTAGCGCGTTTCTATCATCTCTCTCACAAACCTTTTCATATTCCTCTCTACACATTTTCTTGATTCAACACAGGTTCATTCATACTCAGAAAAACTCACATTTATTTCATTTTTAATTTCTTCTATTTTACGTTCTTTCCTTAAACAATACGCTTACTCTCTCTGTATCTCTCTACACTAGCTCATGCTCTTTCTCTTCCCCTCAAGCTCTTTCTCTTCTCAAACAATAGCTCCAGTTTGAGATGGTACGTTAGTTTCTTGCATTTACAGTACTCTATCAATGGCAAGAATGTATGTGAATTTTCTTTGAAATCTTTGTATTCAAGTTTTTCCACTATAGTTTCCGCTATTTCTCTTCTCACACAATCGATTTCAATACTGTGATTTGCTTCAATATTATATCGGTTGAACTTTGTTCTCCCTCTTTGCAAACTACTTCATCATTGTTTGATTTGCTTTGGTCGTTTCTGGCATTGGATTTGAACGCACGAATCTTTTCAACATTTCACATAGATCTGTTCAGTTTCTTGCATTTATATACTATGAATTACAAGAATGTATGTTTCTTTTTGGCAATTTTTGTTTCTAATTTTGCATTCAAGTTTTGCACAATCTGATCAGTGATTAGCTACGTAAGACACTTTAAAAAAAGGTCAGACACCTCTATCGGCACTTGTTATTACATTTACTTTATTCGTTTTCAAATTATTATCGGTGTTCTTTGTGTCATTGTCGGGCTCATTTTCCATTTGATACTTAAACTTATATAGAACTAGTGAACACCTTTATCTAATTTACTTACTTATTTGGTCTAGTATATTAATATCCGTCTCTTTTATCAGTGATTCAATTTTATGTTGCTGGTGAACTCTAGGTTGTAATCTTTAATTGAATGAATAATCTTTACTAAGTAAATGTGAGATGGAGGCTAATGCACATAGCTCCAAGTAACAAGTGTGATTCTATATAATGTATAATCTTTATTAAGTTTTGGAAATGTAAATTGAGCATAAAAGTGCAATTCAACTCTCTAATGATAAAAAGTGTTATTGATTTTCTTTTAGTTTGAATTCCCAATGACTAAACCTTACAATTGCAACCGCTGCAAGAAGTTCAGTTCACAGTTTGAGTATTCAAAACTTTCAAAGCTAAAGGTTTCAGATTTCAAAGGATTAGCAACAAAGATCCATGAACACATCACCAAGCTCTTTGATTGTTGTAGCAACCCAGAGCATACAATTTCCTTAATCACTCATTTAAGTTCTTCACTTGGTTCATATCTCACTGATTTTCATGAGTTCAAGTTCTCCACAGAAATGCTGGTAGAAATGTTCCAACTATTTAAATTCTGTATTAAATCCCAACAAAAATTTGCTCGTTGCCACCGAGCATCCATCTTCAAAGACAAGTGCATTGTTGGTTCCACAAATTCAACTCCTATCATTCTGAGTCTCGTGGGTTTGTCCAAGAAATCAAAGCTAAGGGGATACCTTTGTTGAAGAGTGCATTGCAAGATGAACAGTTAAAAGATGACCTGATCCTATCTATTTATTTGGTTTTGGCCAGGTTTGCAATAACCAATACAGATGATGATGAATATTTCACCAAATTCATTCCTTTGTTGAAGAGTGCAAATAAGTGTGTCAGGTAATTCATGAAATACGTTTATGTCTTTTCTTATTTTCTTTTTAGTTATGAATAATTAAACTAAATCTTACTTGCAATTTATATAGGACGAAGAATGATTCTTGTAAGAAGTTGGTGGATGAGTTATTGCATGGTTTAGCCAACCATGCTTATGGTTTACTGAGGAAAGCAGAGTATCTTGCTACAGATTCCAAGATCATTGAATTTTGTTGTTCAATCTTGACTTTGTTTTTGAACTCTCCATTCAAAGACGAAAATTTAAAGGTATTTTAATGTTTTACTATTTAATATTATATGATATATTTAAAATGAATGACCTATTTAAATATTTTACTTAAATTATAACAAAATATCTTTTATAAATACATATTTTTTTATAATTATGTTAGGGAACATAAAGTAATTTGTGTAAGACTAAAGACATTAGGTTTAAGTGGGGGAGAAAAATGAGAGGAACCTTGGCCATTTCCTGAGCAGACTTGCTCTGGTCCTTCAAAAGGCATATGTTGGTGAGTGTTTTGAGAATGGTTGGTGACATGATATGAGGCTCCTAAGTCTGGGAACCATGAAGGATTAGGCAGGGAGGGAAATTTGTGATCATAGCATTAGGTAGAGGATAGATTTGAGGGAAGGAAAGGCGAGGGACAGGTTGGGGACGAGGCCATGTGTTAGGGAAGCTATAGGAAAAATTATTGGATGATTGGAATTTGCTTAAGGAGCCTGAAGACTAGTGAAGCTTTGAAGGTCAAAAGTAATTGTTGCTTGATAGTGTTGGTTGAAATGGTGGTAGAACATGGTAGTCAGGTGACAAAACTTAAAGCAAAAATGACATTGTAGTTGGATGACCTTCCATAGCTGCGTCCTTCGTGATCAGACGTCTAGAACCCCCAAAACCAGAGTAGACCATGCTTGAGCCACTTGTGTCCTCTGATTGCAATGTCGAAGGAGATAATCCTTCATAGATCCTTCAGAGAGTGTTGTGGCACGCAATTCTGACCTAAGTTGCCTTGCACGAACACAAATCAACTTTTGAAAGTGTGCGTGAATAAGAACCCATAGTTGATGAGTGCAAACACAGCCAACAACTCGATCACGATGGATCCAAACATTGTAGATTGAAGGCACGATAGTAGCCATTGGCCCATTGATCTTGTGTGATCCAAAGGCGATAAGCAGGATTTTCCACTTATGCTAATTCGTATGCATTTGAGAGGAATTGTGGAGGGATTTCAAGAAAGAATAGAAAGGGTTATAAATTGTGCGTTGATCATAGGTTCCACTTGTTGGCGCCACAGTAAGTTCTTTTATCCAACTTTTCAGAAATCTTGAATTGGGCGTGACTTTGGGAAGATTGAGGTAGAAGATGACACCACTGGTTGTAGTGGTGTTGCATATGGATGAAGATGAAGTTATAGTTCTAGGTGATTTGGTTTCCATAGATTACAAGGCTTTATGATAACATGTAAGATCAGAAAAAGAGAAAATGACTTCACTACTTTGAAAATTTTGTTATTGGAAAACTGATTTTACAAGAATGATTAGGATTTATATAGCATTCCTAATCCGCACACTTGGTGTCCTAACCTATCTATAACTTACTCTAAGTTAGTTATTCTGAGGTGGCAGTGGAAAGGTATGAGAAGCTTCTACAAGATGCTTCTAATTATGCATTAGTCATAACTAATTATGCACTTTGTGAGACGGTCCCATGAAACGTATGTGTGATAATTTTTCATGAGAGGACTAAAAACATAAAAGTCATCTGACACATTACCAAAGAAAAGATTCTTTCTGGCATCACTAAAGCATATTCAGTGAGCTAAAATGATCAGTTAGCCGATATCCTTATTAAATCTCTTGGGGACCTCTGATTGATTATATATATGTAATAAGCTGGATACTTATGATATCTTTGCTAGTGTTGATTATTCCTTAATTATTATGATTGGTACATTCTTTTTAGAGATTCTCTATTGTATATATATTTGTACAAGCTCCTTGTAAAATGTAAGATCATTTTATATTATTCAATTACACCTTCAGTTTTCCTGAATACAGTTATACATATACGGTGGAGAGATGGCAAAAAGAAGTAATATATGCAAAGTAGCTTTGGTAGATATTGCCCTTTGCATCGTCACCAAGAAGAAACACCAGGTTCTAGTTGTTGTCTCGAAATAGTCTTGTTATCGTTTATACTATAATGTTTTCCACCAAAAACAAGTTTTAAGTTAGATGGCTGTGGTTTCTTGCCCCTATTTCAGAAGAGTAAGGAATTGTTCAAGTAAAGTGTTAGTATCGATTGGCCTAAGAGAAAGGAAATAGGCGACATACTTGATAATCTCTCTGAGTTTTCACATTTTCAAAGAAAACAACCAGGCACAAGAGGTACTCTATTCCTAATTTTCTAATCCTTTTGTGGTCTTTCTTATGTTGTAGGCTTATAATGGTTTTGAGTACTATTAATTTTTCTTATATCACTTTTGTTAGACTAATTAGAAAAGGATGGAATGGAGCGGTATCAGATGGAATGCATTTCATCCCATTCCATCACTTTCCATTATTTCTTGTACCCTCAATTTGGGTGGAATGACAAAATGAATGTGTTTCATCTAACTTACTGAAACAATGGAATGGTATTTCATTCCGCTCCGCTCCATTCCGTTCCATTCTTTTTTCCATATCCAAACATAACTGAATGTCGAAATCTTTAAACATTATTATGCCTTGAAACTATCTCATTTTACATTTATTTTATTTTAATTTCTTAAATTACTCCTTAATTTATGAGGGTCTTAATATACTCTTTCCGAGCACTACTTTCATTGGAATAAGCAAGTTACGAAGTAATCAGAATATTTCAACCCTGAATTTCAAAGTCTGGCAACTTCATATATTTTCTAATGGAAACTTTGTATGTTTATTTTCATTTGTTTTTCTTAATTTTTTTACTAATGAAACAATGGGTTTCAATTTATCACTGTAGGCTTTGTCCACTCTATACTTGTGTTGTCAAGGATCATGGCGGTATATTTCACATAATGTGGAAAATCTATCCAGAGTTGAGTTGGAAGAAGTTGTTTCAAAGACTTGCTGTAGGAGTGCCCTTACTCTAGAGAGTGTTGATGAGAGACTGAAATTTATGAAATATTATCTAACATATTGGTTCGGTATTAACAACATATCAAAGAATCTTCCACCTCCCACATCCATAGTAAAGACTTGGGTGAAAGTAATCACTATCTTTTGCTTTTCTATTGATACATGTGTAGATTCAGTAAGTTTTCTTATCTATTGATACATGTATATACAGGTTAACTGTGAAAATCATAGGATCCGTGAGGGTTTTGATTCTCTTACCCTATACGAGATGATGTTGGAAGTGCAACATACAGATTTGTCAGACAGGAACAATTTAACAATCTTACAGGAGGTTCGACCTCTTGATACTTCTATAGAAATTTATTGTTTATATTAAATATGTAGGAAGCCTTTTGACAATTTGTTTTTTGTTTTCTTTAATGCTTATTTAGGAGTTTATGGCTTGTATGGAATTCAGTGTTAAATACCCAACATTTTGTGAGAAAATGCAAAAGAAAATCATGCGTTTTCTCCGGCAATATGTATATAAAACTCCGATTCATTTACGAAGCCATTTAAAAAAGAGAAGGCATTAGAGTTTTACAACCTGAAGTATCCAATCATCGGACATCTGTCAGAAGCAATAACAATTATGGTTCTTCTTCTATCTCTGCTCAAATATCATTGTACATGCCCTTATATGAAGCCCTTATATGATGCCCTTGAAGAATGTTCCCTTCAACAGGAGAAGATTAATATTGAGATGACGGAGCCGACTAGGGAGAACCCTATGATTCATCACTTGTGTCTATCATATTGTCTCCGGACACTATGTATTGAATGTACTGAGGAATGTCGCCCTTTTTCAGAGGTACTAAAACATATGATGATAGTATGAGGAACGGGGATGTGTCATTTACTATTTATTAGGAATTAGACAATTTTACTTCATTGTGTATTTTTTTGGTTTTCTCATTATTTTGAAGATGATTCTTTTTCTTCTCATAATGCTTCTCGTGATGCTTTATATGCTTTATAGTATATTCATTTTATCTCAATAAACTTCTTTATATGGTTAAGAACAACTCATTTTTGTTTGTTCATTAAACAGACATATTTGAGTGAACGTTCTCTTTTGGATGAAAGCATAATATATTTCCTTTTATTGGATTTTTTACAATTGAAGGTATGTCTTTCTTTTTGAACAATATTTCTTTCTATGGTTGTTGCTATTATAAAATAATGATAACATTTTTGGTTTCAACTAAATTTCTTAGGGTATCAATTCCAAACCTGTGTATCTTCTGCTGATCAAAATATATAAATGGAAGGAATTTCCCATCGGTAAACAGTTGACCCTACTGTGGGAAAGTAGGAGACTGAGTCATCCGCTCTGTGTATTGCCGCTGGACGCAGATTACATTAAGAGATTATCAGACGATTCTTTACCCAAGATATGGAATCATGCGTACGTTATTTGAGGGAAAAGCAATCAGATTCTTATAGGACTATTCATATAGGAACAGAACCGCTCTCTACGCTCTCTTCCTAGAGAAATTACTGTGAGTGAAGTTTGTAAAGCTGCGGATGAAATTCTTTCAACAGTAAGGTTCTTCTACGAAAATTTATCATATTCTTGCTTCAAAAATATTCTCCCACATGTCAATTTTTTCCTTTGGTTATGTTCAGGATAATTCTATTAAGACTTTTCTTGCTGGATATCTTTACTTGGATTTGTATTAAGACTTTTCTTGCTGGATATCTTTACTTGGATTTGTCTGAAAGAATGGTGGCAAATGGGCAGTTAGTAGAGATAAGAGAAAAGTTTTGATTTAAGTATTTATCACTGGGTTAACATAATATCTGTGTTTTTGTTTCTGTGGAAGATTTGGTACTGATGATTTTTTGCAGTCACCCCGAACAGTCCCTTTGATAAAAATATTTCGCACATTATAAGCTGCTAGAATCTTCTTTTATTTTAAAGAAGTAAAAAAATTAAAGGGAGGCTGCCCCATCCTAATTTTTAATGGTTGTATTTAGGATGGGGCAGCCCTCCCCTTAATTTTTTTACTTCTTTAAAATAAAACAAGATTCTAGCGGTTTATGAAATACATCAATGGTGAGGGATTGCAATCATAATCTTCCACAAAACAAAACACAGATATGCCCAGTGATAAATCAAAACTTTCTCTTACCTCTATTAACTGCCCATTTCCATTCGAATCAATCAATCAACCTGAAATCTTAATAGAATATCCTGAACATAACCAAAGGAAAAATTGACATGTGGAGAATATTGAAGCAAGAATATGATAAATTTTTGAAGAACCTTCTGTTGAAAGAATTTCATCAGCTTTACAAACTTCACTCAGTAATTTCTGGAAGAGAGCGTAGAGCGGTTGTGACTGTCAGAATTCCTATAAGAATTTGAAAAGAAATATGAATAGTTCTGTTCAAACCCTGTTGAATCTGATTGGTTTTCCTCAAATAACGTCATGATTCCATATCTTGGACTTTACTAGAGTCTTCTGATAATCTCTTAATGTAATCGTCCAGCGAGGCGGATGACTCAGTCTCCGTGGGGAATTCCTTCCATTTGTATATTTTGATCAGCAGGATACAGGTTTGGAATTGATACTTTTAGTTGAAACCAAAATGTTATCATTATTTTATAATAGCAACCATAGAAAATATTGTTCAAAAGAAAGACATACCTTCAAAAAAATCAATAAACTGTGGAGGAAATATATTGCTTTCATCAAAAACGTTCACTCAAATATGTCTGTGAACAAACAAAATAAGTTGTTCTTAACCATATAGAAGTTTATTGAGATAAAATGAATATACTATAAAGCATCACGAGCATTATGAGAAGAAAAGAATCATCTTCAAATAATGAGAAAAAAAAATACACAATGAAGTTGTCTAATTCTAATAAATAGTAATCCTATCATCATGTTTTACCTCTGTCGGCTCCGTCATCTCAATATTAATCTTCTCCTGTTGAAGGAACATTCTTCACATAAGGGCATCATATAAGGGCTTCATATAAGGGCATGTACAATGATATTTGAGCAGAAGAACCATAATTGTTATTGCTTGACAGATGTCCGATGATTGGATACTTCAGGTTGTAAAACTCTAATGCCTTCTCCTTTTTAAATGGCTTCGTAAATGAATCGAGTTTTATATACATATTGGAGGAGAAAGCATGATTTTCTTTTGCATTTTCTCACAAAATGTTGGGTATTTAGCACTGAATTCCATACAAGCCATAAATGCAATATTATAATTCCAATAATTCTAATTCCAACACTCTTGAATTCTCTTTCTCATTCTTTCCCAATAGACTACAACAACAATTCTTTTATATGTTCTAAGGTATCCAGAATGTCCTCCCACTGCAGTGTCATGGCATCCATTAAGAATCCCAGTAATCTTAGGGGATTCCTTGGGAACCACTATCCTCCCTTCATGGTACAGTCTTTCTCCCTTCAACTGAAAGCCTTTCTGACTAGAGGGATCTATTAACAAGTCCTGCAATATTTTCCTCAGCCTGTCATCATTTTGTATCTCTTCCTCCAGCCCTTCCCAAACATCACACTGGACTGTAGTTAAGTGAGAGTATTGCATCTTCCTAGATAAGGAGTCTGCTGCATTATTGTCCTTGCCAAGCTTATATTTCACCTCAAAATCATAGCCCAACAGTTTGGACAACCACCTTTGGTGTTTTTCCCCCATCACCCTCTGTTCAGTAATGAATTTTAAACTCTTTTGGTCAGTGTGTACCTTAAAATGCCTCCCTAATAGGTATGGTCTCCACTTCTGAGTAGCTAGCACCATAGCCATTAGCTCTCTTTCATAGACAGATTTCTGCTGAGCTTTGTCAGATAAGGTCTGGCTCATGTAAGTAACAGGTTTTCCTTCTTGCATCAACACTGCTCCTATACCTTTACCAGAAGCATCAATTTCTAACATAAACTCTTGCTCAAAATTTGGAATTGCCAACACAGGCACAAAAGTCATAGCTGCCTTCAGTTCTTCAAAAGCCGGTTATGCTTCAGAACTGCATACAAAACTGTCTTTCTTAAATAGTTGAGTAAGGGGCCAAGCAATCTTTCCATAATTTCTAACAAAGTTTCTATAATAACCAGTCAACCCTAAGAATCCTCTTAACCCTTTCAAATTCTTAGGAATAGGCCACTTAACCATGTCCTCAATTTTCATAGGATCTACTGCCACTCCTCCTCCAGATATCATATGTCCAAGGTACTCCACGTCCATCTATCCAAAGGAACATTTCTTCTTGTTGGCAAATAGTTTATTGTCCTTTAACACTTGCGAAATCTTTGTTAAATGACCCCTATGCTCCAACTTACTCCTGCTGTAAATTAGAATGTCATCAAAAAATACTAGGCAGAACTTTCTTAAGTATGGCCTGAGAACTTCATTCATGTGGGACTGGAATTTAGAGGGAGCATTTGACAGTCCAAAGGGCATTACTAGGTATTCATAATGCCCTTCATGAGTCCTAAAGGTTGTTTTGGCTATATCTTGGGTTCTCATCCTAATTTGATGGTACCCTTCAGATCCAGTTTAGAAAGATAACTGCTCCTCCTAACTCATCCAATAATTCTTCAATGACAGGTATATGAAACTTGTTTGGTATGGTCACTTTGTTCAGGGCCCTGTAGTCCGTGCAGAACCTCCAGCCTCCATATTTTTTTTTTCACCAGCAACACAGGACTTGAGTAGGGACTGGTGCTATGCCTTATAATTCTTGCTTGTAACATCTCCCCAACAATCTTTTCTATCTCATTCTTTTGATAGAAGGGGTATGTATAAGGTCTAATGTTTGGAATAGCTGCACCAGGCTTCAAGTTAATAGCATGGCCATGCTCTCTCCCAGTGTGATCCCTTAGGTAGATGGAAAACTTCTTCAAATGGCTTTAAAACTGTCTCCCACTCAGCTAACCCCATACTCTCACCTTCTGGAGCAGTATTTAACGATTGCATAAAAATCCTTCTCCCTCATCACCCAAAGCTTTCAGCATAGCTTTCATAGAGTCCTGTTTAGTGCTTAAGGCAGGATCACCTTGTATGATGTACTTATTTCCCTCCCACTCCCATTTCAGGCATAACTCACCAAAATTTGCTTCAATATCACCTAGACTAGCCAACCAATCCATTCTCAACACCATATCTGTCCCTCCTAAATTTATCAAGAAAAAATATTGGTTAAATTCCACTCCTTGTACTTGGAATTTTAACCCTTCACATATTCCTTGGTTCTTCACCCTTTCTCCATTCCTACTTCAATCACATAAGTAGGAGTATCTAATAAGTCCAACCCTAATTGTTTTACCAGTTTAATGTCAATGAAATTGCTAGTGGCACGAGTCAATCAAGGTAATGATTTCCTTGTCCTGTCTTTCACTCTCACCTTGAAAGATTTGTTGGAGGTGAATCCTTGCTTACTCTGCATTGACAGCTGCAAAGTTCTATATTCTTCAACAATTTCCCCACTTCCTCAGTTTGAATACCTATTCCTCCAACCTCTTCTTCATCATAACTACTGTTTTCACATAGCTTCAAGCTCATATGCTTGAATTTACATATATGCTCCTTGTTCCATTTGTCCCCACACTTAAAGCATAGTCCCTTCTTGCTTCTTTCCTCCAATTCTGCAGGTTGAGTCTCCTGCCCTTATACTTATCATTACCCCTCCACTAACCCTATATCACCTTCCTTTTATACCCTTCAATGTCTCCGGATCCTTGATCCTTAGAGCTCCTCCCTGTCCTTATACTTACGTTTCTTACGTGTCTATGTTTTTCCACTTATTGTATCTATTTGTGTTTTATTACAAGCTCTTTCGTTTGCAAAGTATTCTCAAAGATGACATGGAATACTTTTCCATGCAAAATTTCCACATAACGTTGAGAAGCAAAATGATGAACAAAATTTAGTGATGGATTTCACAAAAACATGGTGGATATGAACATGTTCATTGCTACGGAAATTTATACGTTTGATTTTCAAAAGAACTTAAATGATTCTTACGTTAGTCATTGGAAAATTTTGCAAGGCTACCTAGAGAGCACTATATAGGTTTGTCTTTTCTTCTATAACTTTTCTTGAACTTGGGGTTAAGTGTATCACAAGATGTCTACTATACACCATATTTCGTTTTCCTAAATGCATGCAGGTAGGAATCATTTGGAAAATGATTGGAGATGTAGCTGAGGCGGAACATCATCTTCTAAAGGGGGTGGCGATAGCGAAATCACTTAACTTGCCTATGTTTATAGTCGGTTTCGTGCCATCTTAGGTATATTAGTAATATTATGTTCTTAATCTAAGTTTTCATTCTCTTATTAATGTGAAATTGATATGTCACTTTTGTATTTACTAGGTAAATTGTTTACTCGAAAAGCACAATCACAATTGGCAACAACAACAATTAGGTGTGCTTGGGACAATTTAGAAAGAAAACCTTGTTGTTTAAAGTGTAAGTTAGTTTTTGAAGTTATTTTATTGGAGTATCCTGAAAAAGAAGATGATAATATGTACAAAGCAGCTCTGGATAAATTGATTGAAGCTAAATGGGAAAACCCCATAAGCTGTCCCCACTCAAAAACCCAAGGTGTACAGGCTGCAACATGGATTCCAAGTGTGACATTACATGTGCTTTCAAGGAAAAGGGGTGTTGGCCCTTTCTTCCATTTAAACCCGGGATGCCTTGGTCATTAGACGACTGTATTAATCTTAGATGAGAGTTTGTTAGAAGAAAACTTTCATTGAGGTTACACACTCGATTAGGTACGAAATGTCTTTTCATACTTTCTGACTTATACTTGTGCAAATACAAACATTTGAGATTGATAAATGATGAGTAATGTCTTTTCTACCAATCCTTAAATAGACCTTATAAAAAGGTGAAGGGATAATATAACTCATGCATGGAAAGGTTGATCTAGAGTGACAGGAAGAATTGTTTGAAAGAATGAGTTTTATTCTTGGAAATGGTCGTATAAAAGTAATATTGGGATATTATTTTATGTTTAAGTTATTGAGAACATTTGACAATGTATACTTCAAAGAATGAGCTTCTTTCATTTTCTTCATTTATTTGGATTGCCATTTTCTAGATTTAATTCTAAAGTATTCTCTTAGCAGCTGATTTTTAATATGATTTTCACTCAGGGAGATACTTTGCCAATCTCAATAAAATTGTGAAGCACATGAAAGTTTTCTGAGTAGTGTATCGCTTCTGGTTGGCAGAAACCCGTGTCAAACACTCCAATCTTTTTCTCTAATTCATTTTCCTAGTCTGGTCGCGAAAGAGTTATCAGAAGATGTGTTCGCTGTTGAGCGTGCAGAGTTAATTCATAACATATGTTGTTATTCTTGGAAGTCCTGCCTGTCAAAGACTAAGAGGTATTTTTGCTAACTAGCATGTTTCATTCATTGATGCCTGCTTACTCTAGAACATATTTATAGACATGCACTGACTTCCAAAACATGCTTTGTTGTTAGCCTATATCTTGGTTAAGCGATAACGTAGTTTTAACTAAAAAATTGAAAATGTATTCCATTGGAAGTTATGCGTTAGTTGCGGTACTCCCCTAGGTGCTTTAATTGTAGCACTTTGGGTTGCCATCATCATTGCAACATCTAACACCTTCATTGTGTTGGGTGTGAATGGTAGGTTTAATCTCACATGACCTAAGTAGTCAATTTTAAGGTAAAGGGACATGTATGTCTATGACTGTGGGGAAAAGCCCCACTAGAATTTAAAATATTTTGCAGTTTTTACCATGATTTTGTAGTGTCTAAATTTAATTCTCACCATGATTTTGTAGTGTCAAAATTTAATACTCTTCATACCAAAGTATTTAATGTTTAGAGAGAGTTGGATTTTCTCAGACTAGCTTAACAGGTCCTTTTAATTATCCACTTATTTGCACAACAATGGTTTACAAAGTAAACATTTGAGGCATCGATGTTACCCATAGGAAAAAGTTTTAGTCCTCCACGTATTTATTTTTTGAAATAGGTAAGAAAAACAGTCAAATTTAAAATTGGAATTGTTAAAAGTTAAATATTACGAAAGTATTTAAAATTTCTTCACCTAGACAACCTTAATACTACTATGGTTTTCAGTTTTCTTCAAAAAATTGGTAGGATTGTGGTATCAGATGTCCCTACAGTTGTACCTAGCGCTATATTATTTTATGAAGTTTTAATTAGTTGCTACTTTGAAACATATCGCTTTATAACTAACTTTCATACACTTTCAACATTTTGGCTTTTCCCAACAGAAACATCTTTTGTGATATAATCAATGTTAAAGACTTAGTGTCTTGGTTGAAGCAAGCATATGTACTCTGTCGTGAGGTTCCAGCAGTTTTGCAAAGGTCATAACTCCATCTTGGTATTATTTGTGACTGTTTTTGCTCAATTGGTTTATTTGTTTGATTGGATATAGTTTCATAGTTATGAACGCTTAGTTGTTATGACTTGTGCTTATAACTCTCAAAGCATGAAACAAAATTGAATTTGAAGAATATTTATTTTTGACTTCTAGAATTCTCTAGTGTGGTGGCTGAAATTCCTTTTCCATATATGCAAGACTCATCTATTATCCTCTTTCATGTTGATACTTGAAACTTTAAACGTATCCAAATAGCAACCCACATATGGTCATATAAAATATCAATCTTTAAGAATATTGAAAATTTGATATTATAGTTTGTGAAATATTGAGTAATTTTTTGCAATGGACTTGCTGACTTGTGCTGTTTTATGGATTGCAAATACACAATTGAGCGGATTATGACTTTAGTGCTAATGATACTTGCAAAACAGGTCTCTCAATTGCTTGCTGCGATGTACATAGTTTCTGCCACGAGTAAACATGATTCCATATTATGTGATAGCCCAACTTATACTGAAAGTTTTTACGCTGCATACTTCCACCAAGCTTCCGTTGGAACTCATTTTACTCTACTGTCACATTTATCAGAGAGATACAAGGTACAATGCCAGATTTCAAATGCAACTTTACCTCTACATAAGAAAGAGTCTAGTCTTTCCAAATATTTTCTTTATGTATGTAACTTTCTATTTTTATCTAAATTCAAGGGACATGCAAATGCATCACTGTAAGAAAAGTGATCCCAACTAGGTTGCCACCATAGACCCTAACAACCATTTGCAGCAGGTCTTACTTATCATTAAAAAAGAGAAAATGAAATACAAAAGTGGGAAAGTCTTCCTTAATGATTCCCTCCAAAGCAAAACAAAAAGCGGAAAAAGTGACAGAATCTAAAACCTAGTAGGTCAAACCTATTGTGGAAGAAGTCTTCCTTAACTAAGGTAGGGAGCTTACTCTACCAAACCAAACTAGTAACTGATAAATCATAATTAACAAGCCTATCAGCACAGGAATTCCCCTCTATAAATGTGAGAGATCTTAAAATGTATTGAATACCAGAAATGACATATATTAATTTAAAGGTAGAGGCAGTCTAAATAAGGAAACCAATCATAATAACTACACTATCGACATAGAGTAAGTAATTTTATGCTTCCTATCAGCTCAAATGCATAATATTTCTTGCTTGTTCAATGCCAAAATACTGATTTTGTGGTATATAAAAAACCCCGTTCAAGGCTAATAATACAATTCCAATTTCAGGATTCAAGTATTAGTGGGTCTTATGTCATCAAAAGCTTTAGGTAACAATCGTTCTTACTGCATTATAGTTCAAATTTTGAAATGTAGCCTAAAGCAATAATCTGAACATTTATTTTGGTGCCTGCTGCAGGATTCCTAACACTGTCAAACATATAAAAAAACATGCAAAAAACATTTTGAAAGGACTTCCATCAATGACCTTCGTGGTTATGAGTTTTCTTGAAAACACCTACAACGATTTGATACAAGAGTTTTTATGTTGTAAAGATGCTAAAGCATGGATTTTAGTATCAAGACTCAGTTCCAAAATGGAGGCTTTTGTGGTATTATTGCCACTTTATTCTATATCACAAGGTATGTAGCTTGTTGGATATATTTGCATAATATATAAGCACCAAATGTTTAACAAGATAATTAATTTTTCAACATTTGGTTCAGATGAGGAAAATGCTTATGAAAAAAGGTGCTCCTTGGTTGATTACTTTGTTCCAGAACTCAGACAACATCTTCAAGAGTTTTATTCATTTACCGAATTTAGTACATCATTTTATAACAAGATGTATAGCATTGAAGGACATCTAAATAAATTGCTTAGGTATACTTCCTCCTTATAAGTCAATTCCACATTTTGATTTAAGAATGTATATATATCTTACCATTGTGCAAACTTTATTTAAGATTTTAAAATAGCAACATTGACATGGTAGAGGAAATAATTTTAAATTTGAACCAATTGTTATCTCCACTTGTACTTTGACAGGAACCTTGAAAAATCATGGTTAGGTTCATGGAAATGCATACTCAAGGAGAGTTGGTGAATTGAAAAACTTGACTCTGTGTATAAGAAGCTTAACAATGATCTAAGCTCTAACTTGAGTCAAATTTAAATGAGCATCTTCTTAAACTAATTCTCGGAGGCTTTTGTAAAGAAGAAAAATTGATAAAGAGAGAAGGCTACATTGCTAAGCTAGGCCACTGTGACCAAGTAATGAGTGGGATATTAGGCAATGAATATCAAGATTATGTTTCAAAACTCTTATGCGAGGCTTCATGTGAGCTGAAAGTTGATGATGATGTTAAAAGAGGGCCGGTCATCCTTGTGTTGGATGATGAATTGATGGTATGTGAATTTTTGTTTCTGACTATCATATCATTAGTTACTCAATGCTCCATAATTGACTCTCAAACCAACCATATTGAACAGACATATTCAGACTGTATTTGTGTACTTTTGGTTTAACTTGTCTTCAATATGTCATTAGTTTATTGATTACCATACTGCTGCCACAGATGTTACCCTTAGAAAGTATGCCTATACTAAGGAAGGAGGAGGTGTACGAATGCCTTGGTTAACAGCATATATACTCTTCTTGATAGACACAGCAACGACAAGGAGAAAGTGGAAAGAAATTTAACTTCATTTCCATCTATAGATCCTATAAATGCTTTCTATTTGTTAAATCTAAGCGGAGATTGCGATGATGTGCAAACATGCTTTGAGAAATATATCAATTCTGAAAAGCTTGATCTTAAGGTATTTTATCTAATTGGATTTGATAAGAATATGTAACAAAATGTTACAAATAGGTGTGTTCGTGCTAACTTGTTTATCTTGTTAATTTATAGGGAAAGACAGGCTCTGCACCCACCCTAAAATAATTGGGTGACTGGTTGAAAACTCATGATCTTTTTTTGTATATGGGTCACAACGGCGGTAAATATATATATATATATATATATATATATATATATATATATATATATATATATATATATATATATATATATATATATATATATATATATTTGTATTGTGTACATTAACTAATCTAATATTTTTAAGGGGACTGAATATGTATGTCTTTGCAGGAGAACAATATATTTCCAGCCTCAATGTAGCTAAACTGAGAAAATGTCCCGGAGCAATTTTATCAGGATGCTCTAGTGGTGTAATAACCACAAAGGGTGGCTATGCTCTGACAGGTATTGCCCTGTCATATCTGATTGCAGGTTCGCCGTTTATCATTGCGACTCTGTGGAATATGTTGGACTGCGAACTGGGTCCATTTACTAGAGTCCTCTACAATGAGATGCGGAAAGAAAGATCAAATCCTTCTGGCGATAAAATTGGAGCTATCTTGAATAAAGCCGGGAATCTTGCACACTAAGTTACCTCATAGGGGCGCTACAGTGTGTTACGGAGTTCGACTCAGATTAAGAAAAGAAGATATTTAGAAGGTTCTCTCAATTTTCCACTAAATAGGTTGTGATTTGTGAAAATTCAAAATAGTAGAAACATTGAAGATAAATAAATAAAACGAATATTGTCTTTGCTAATACTGTTGGATCGTATAGGTTAAGGATTAAATACTACTAGAGTCTTGGGTAACAAGGTTGTGCATGAAGTTAAATCAAAGGAAACATATACTTATATAGAAAAGTGTGTTTCTGGTTTAGTGTTTAGTAACTTCTCCTGTGTAAAATAATTTTGGACTTGCAGATCTTGAAAACGTGTCTGATTTGTAGAAGAATCCGAACCCAAAGCAGACATGCAGGTCAGTTATCTCCTGAAGTGTGTGATACAAAAAAAAACTACCTTAACACATGAAATTGAAGCTATTGATGTAGATGTTTAGAACTTAGAAGCTTTATTTATTTTCTTTCAATACTCTATCTAGTAGAGTGATAAACTAATCTCAAGGTTGTCTTTTGTAGAACGCTCCGCCGCAGAAGCTCAACATATGTGCATCTTTCTATTTTTATACCGGGATTTGGAGCTGGTGGAGTGTATACAACATAGAACATGATGGTCCTAAAACTAGTTGAAACACGTACCATTCAAAAAAAAGTTGAAACATGTTTTGACATGCTTTAACCTCTATAGTCTTTACAACTTACAAATTTCAACTTTTGAACAAATGTTTTCTAACACGTGTCTTTGCCTTGATACTATTTTTTAATTTTCTTTTTCATTTTAGTGAAATAATTTCTGCTTAAAAGAGACCATCGTTGATTACATACGGTAGTCTTGTGAATGAATCAAACCAATTCGAAAATAGTTCGAGATTCGATTGGATAATTAATTTGTTGGACTTGGTTCATGAATCGAATGAGTCGAACTTGAGCTCAAAATTAAGTTCATAAAACAAATGAGTTGAACTTGAGCTATGTATAGTTCGATTCGTTTGGTTCATGAGCAATATGTAAGTTTCATGAATACATCAATATTTAATTTTTCATATTTATTTATATCATTTGAAAGATGACAAAATAATTAACAATTCAATTCAATTGATTAAAAAATCTAAATTCAACAAACTTAAGTTATAATATTTCATTATTTACTCATATTATCTATTTTTGATGATAATATCTTGAATTATAAATATTATTTTGAGATGAAACTTATATTATATTAAAGTTGAAAATATTGTCTATAATTCTTGTGAATACAATTAGGATAAATAAGATTGTTCCAACAAATCAAGTTTGAGTTGGAAAAAAAAGTTTGTGATGAACTCGAACTCGGCCAAATCTTAACAAATCGAATTTAAGCTGGGAAAAAAGTTTGTGATGAACTCGACTCGAACTCGGCCAAATCTTAACAAGTCGAGTTTGAGCTAGGAAAAAAGTTTGTGATGAACTCGAACTCAAACTCGACTAATTATTAATGAGTAAAATTTGAACTGAGTGAATTGACTTAACTCATTTCCAATCCTACATACAAGATTTCTTAATGCACCTTATTATTACCATACATTGTAAAAATTTAAAATACTTATTAAGTTTAAAGATTCATCGCACTTTAAATAGTGACAAAGATAATTTCGACATTTTAACACGTCTTTGTCGTGAAACATTTTCTAAGTGTCTTTCTCTTCCTATTTTTTATTAATTTTTTCACTTTGGCGAAATAATTTCTGCTTAAGAGGAGATCATTAACAACTTCATATATAACTTTTAGAGGATTTAAAATGTCATCTCTAAATTATATAAGCAAACTCCTCATTATAGGTTTTTGAAATTATTTACGTAAATTATCGGAGTTTTGAAAAAATTCAGTTCCATATCGAGATTTTGTTGAATTTGCTATTTTTTATTGTGACATATGCACTTAATCAGAAATTTGAAATTTTCGGTATCAAAAATTTTAAATTTTTGAAAAATTGCATTCTCATAAATACCATAAATTTGAAATTTTCGGTGGTAAAAAAAATTAAAAATTTGAAATTTCCAGTAGTCATGGTC
Source organism: Vicia sativa (assembly GCA_021764765.1). Classification (NCBI taxonomy): domain Eukaryota; kingdom Viridiplantae; phylum Streptophyta; class Magnoliopsida; order Fabales; family Fabaceae; genus Vicia; species Vicia sativa. The sequence continues at coordinate 56,998,970 of CM038797.1, read as the reverse complement.
TTTGAAGGTCATTTACAAATTTATGTTCATGATCTTTTAGGCGTCTAATATATCATGACCTTCCAAGCCTTATCTAATCTATGATTATGCATTCCACATCTAACCATCACCTTCCAACCGATATCACTTGGAGCAGTTTTCGTAATAAAGGGCATTTAACCTTCATAGTATAGATGCCATCTGAAGAGTTCTCGATTCATTTTATTTTTGTAATTTCCTCTCTCTCACAACCATAATTGATTTATCCTTCCTCCTTGATCCAATTATAAAATCGGGAAATTATAACAACGAATACCAAGTATTTTGCTAATAGATGTGCTCATTCTAGAACTTTAGATCGTAATTCAAAAATCATCAATTATAATATATAATTAATAAACTTCATCAATTTACAATGAATATAATTAGAGATATTTGTAATTGATATAGTTGAAACCGTACCATTAAAAAAGTTGAATGGTGTTTTGACATGCTTTAGCATGTGGAATTTCTCCACCCACCTAGTGGGCTTTTCTCCACTCTGGTGGAAACCCATACCCCCATTTTGTAAGTGCACTTACAAATTCACCTTGGAGGTGGACTTTTCAAGTGCACTACGAAATAAATCATAATTTTTTAAAATAAGGTGATTAAGTGCACCGCAAATTCACCTTATTTTTAAAAAATAAGGTGAATTAAATGCATTACGAGTTCACCTTATTTGATTAATTCGTAAGTGCACTTACGAAGTCTATGTGTTATTTTAGAAAACACATAATAACCCCCATTATCCATTTCATTTCAAAACATCCAAATTTCAAACTTTCTACTCCAAACCCTATCATTTCTACTACTTACTCACTTCATTCAAGTTCATCTTCTCATTTTAACTCATTTCAAGTCCTCCAAAATAAACTCCAAGCTCAAATTTGTGTAAGTTTTCTACTTTTTATTCAAAATGTAAATTTTTATAAGATTATTAGGTTAGGTTGTAGAAATTAAAGACTATATGAAGTAATAGTAGGTAAATGTAGTTGTATTGGATGAAAAATAGAAATTTTGGGTATTTTGGGATGAGTTTTTGGTTTTGGAATTTTACGGGCGAAGGGTTTCTCAAGTTCATTTGCGGCGACCTTGGAGGGACTTATGAGTACACCTTACAATTCACCTAGGATTGAATTCGTAATGCTAATCGTTAGAGTTATTTTAAATTAGTAACCTAACAATTCTAAGGGTTTATTAGTTTATTTCGGGAAAATGGCGGAGAATCGAATCAAATGGAACCTTTGAGACATGGAAGAGCTGGGCTACGTCGGCTCGTCGAGGCAGCGAGCAAAGCAATGGCACAAAGCACAACTTAAGATAGTTTCACCTTCGCGTCACGGAGGAAATGCTGCGTACAAGTCACCTCTGGTGTACATGAGTACTTGATGAGCATGTACCAAAGGTAGAGTACCGGAGGAGGAGGCCTAGGATGCCGAAAATTGAGGTCCCCAGCGATGTTGAAGAACCTGCGAGAGCGAAGGAGGATGGCTATCTAGGAGGGCTATGACACATCCCTCATGATTTATTATCGGGATCATGCTACTCGTTTTATGCAGGGTGGATAGGTATTATAATTTATAGTTCTTGTTGATTTTATGGTTCTACTACTTTATATTTTGTATTATGATTTTTATTAAAAATACGGTTTCTCTTGATTTATTTTCGTTGAATTCTTATGTTTTAGGAAAGGAAGGCTTTAAAACATGTCAATATGCAAAAAAAATTATCTTTATATTACATAGGCTCGGTGGTTCCTGATATCTCATGAGATATGGTCTTTCGAATTATGTAGTGCGGGTTATAATACAATTAACATCGGCATGCGTGGTGCTTTCTTTGAGGTGGCATAAGGAGCGTCATCTTTCAAATTTCCGGTTGGAGTTGATAATCACGCTTAATGATGTTTCTGCTTGCTCACTTACCTATCGGTAGGTTACTCAACCATGTCAAAATATCCAAAGTGAGACCTTTGTTGGATGGTTGAGCATCTAGGATGACTGGACCGAATTGTTCGGACTGCGACTCCACATGGGTATACGTGAGGTTCTCCTACCTAAAGGAGATATATGGAACCACCAGTCAAATAGCATGTGCAAAGCTGCAATTTGGGGAGCACTGTGGGCGAGGATATTTTGTTGGGTTCATAGTGGTTGTGTCATCCGGTGTTTTTGATGTACACAGTAGCAAGTTCATCTTTGTGGACCAGTGGCCTTACAAGTGTGGCTACGGGTATTTTATGAACCTATCTATAGTTCGTGATTGGGCTGGGTGCCGTGTTCGATCTACCTCTACAGAAGTCGATGAAACTTCCGGATGGAGTGAGGCGTTCAGGCTCGTGCACCTCGACATTACTTTTATTTTAACGATAAATTTTAATTAGTTTTAATTTATTTGTACTTACATTATGTTTTGTTTATCTGATTTGGATTATCTAATACTTTCACCGCATCCATGGTTACAGAAGATCCGACTATCGGCCTCCATGCCAAGGGCTGCCAAGTTTATTCTTAATAGGGGCTTCCTTCTTCTTCAATGCAAGTTGTGTCAAGTAACAGTTGTGCATCAAGAAGAAGACATGTTCTTGTTTCTGTGAGCTTGATTCATCGCTAACTACATCATGGACAAAGGAGAATCTTGGACGTATGTTCATTGATTGTGGCTTATACAAGGTAAGGGTTAGATACTTCTTCTAAATGTGATATTTGTCTTTGTATTAGGTTGAACCTAAAATGTATGTGGATATTTCTATGTGATTTGATTGAAGGGGCGAAGGGTTGCAACTTCTTTAATTGGTACGGTGAAGGAATGTTTGTGCATGCAAAATAGGTGATTTTGCCACTCATGAAGAGAATTGATGAAGTTAAGAAGAAGGACAATTTAAAGCACAAACAAGATGATAATCTAAAAAGAAGATACAATTTTGGCAAGGATTGGTCATTCTAGATGTCTTCGATCATCATGGGATTGCTCTTTTTGTTACATTAAAGGGTTGTAGTTTAAGAAGATGTTATGTGTTGTGTTTAGGTTGTCTTGTTTAGTTATGTTTGTTGTAATATTCAAGTGAAAGTAAATGTAACTTTGAAATGTTGATTAAATGAAAATTAGATCGATTCCATGAATTGTTTTATAACAGTATACCATTACATCGAGCATTAAGCCAAAACACATTGTGTTATAATAGAGTTGATTAATCCAAAACACATTGTCATTACATAATTCCATTTAAGGTCAATCTACATTGTCAAACATGATTCCATTTAAGGCCAAAATACATAAACTAGTAAGCCATTTATGGCCAAAATACATAAAATGGTTGGGGAGAAAACATTCATAGGACATTAATCATAAAATATAGGATGCATGGATGATGTTTGTTTGAATGATTAAAATGGAAAAGACACTAGTGGATTTGAGTTTGGCTAGTTAAGGCTCAAAATGCACACTAATGGAGTTTTCTTGAGGAAACTTGTTTTGGTTGATTTTGTGATGGATGAATGGTTCAAACAACTTGCAAATGATGTTTAGAAGAGGTTTGATGCAATGGATTGGTTAGAACTTTCCAGAATTGGAAGTTGGAATTTTTACATTTTGAAAACTTTGAAACTTGAAAGTTAAGAAAGAAGTGAGAAAACAAGCTTGTAGTTGTTTTAGTGTGATTTTGAATGAAGGTGACCTCATTTATAGTCCGAAGTTTGGAGAT